>SGPK01000119.1:0-55878 GCA_004802695.1 Phellinidium pouzarii
GGAGGGAGGGAGGGAGAGAATAAGACGCGATTCAACGCGTCCGAGCCACCACCGTCCTGAGCCACTACCGCGTGCTTGTATAACAATTGTGTGACGTGATATGTGACGCATCCATGGATTTGCTCTTGTTTTACAGATCATTTTAGGGCCCGTCGACAAGATGTTGTTTTCAAAATAACAATACTAAAGACAAGCTGCGGGATACACTTGTTAGACCAACAGCATTTTTGTGTAGGGCAAAATTGAGAACAAGAATTTTGTCGAAAAATTTCCGTTGCTTGTCTTGTAAGTAAGACATTCTCACCGGGCGGGCAAGCTAGCGACCTCAATTATTCACCTTCCGCAATGGCAAACGGATACACGATATTTGTGCTGCGCGAGATAGAGGCATTGTATTCGAGCATCATCCAGACTGTTAGACATGTCGCCAGGGTACGCCAGGGCAGGACATGCCATGCGATGTGTTTTTGTATACCGCTGAGTATCAAGACCAGGACCGAGACAAGACCAATGGTCGGGACGTTGCAGCATCAGAATAGTGCAAGTCCATCGGTGGAAATGCTCAGGACGCTGTTGCGTGGGATGGCTGCCTGCAAAGCTTTAGAGCAGAAGAAAGACATGGAAAGCGCGAGGCAACCTCACTGGCAGATGGGACAATAAGGCTATTTGTCGGTAGTATTCTCTTGAGAGCCACAACGCCGTATATCATGGACATGCAGCGGTCGATGTCGTTCAGGCTGTTCGACATGAGCAGATCAGCGACTCGAAAGGCGTGGCACTGTTGACGCGAGTCGGTACTTGACTTATTTTGGTAAACAACATTATTATGGTCGAATAATTATATAAGTTTTCTATCAATTTCAACATCATCAAAACCTAATATATTTCCAGTAAATTATGCACATTAAAAGATCCAGCGCTGTTATCTCCACATACATGATGTACAGCCGACGAGGCACTGCGTGGCGAGGGTAAACTCGGAAACTGGAAACTCAATTTAGAAAATTATAGATAAAAGAGCCCTATCAGTACTGTTAATAATATCCTGTATGTAGTATTCCAATATTAATCATAAGTTATCTTCCGCTGATATTAATATTGAAATTATTATTTTATACTCGGAGCGAAGATCGACGAGAAACGGAAGTCGGGTGTGATCACGTGCACACTTCGTACCACTTCAATCGTTCCACTTTTTTCAGCTCAGCGTGAACTCGGACGAGCGCGGCGACGAGCAGGCCTTTATATTTCTCTTTTTCTTCTACAGACTACAGTATTCCTCTACTATTCGCACATATGGCAAATTCCGACAACACCTACGATATTATCATCGTCGGCGCTGGTATTGCCGGGTGTGCCCTCGCACATGGACTTGCGACCATCACCTCCGCCGCCCGCCCCAGGCCGCTCAAAATCGCCCTCCTCGAACGCTCGCTCGTTGAGCCAGACCGTATTGTTGGCGAGCTTCTGCAACCAGGCGGGTGCGCAGCCTTGCGCAAGCTCGGCATGAGCGACTGTCTCGAAAACATCGGCGCAATTCCTGTCCGTGGCTACTGCGTAGTCAACGAGGGAAAGCAGGTGCACATTCCATACCCGGACGGGCTTGAAGGGCGTTCCTTCCACCATGGCCGCTTCATTCAGTCGCTGCGTGCGAAAGCAGCGAAGGCGACTGGCGTAGACGTGATCGAGGCGACTGTTGCAGAGCTTATCATAGCAGACGGCACGAACCGTGTGCACGGTGTACGCGCGACACGTAAGGGCAAGGAAGTGAAAGAGAATTTTTACGGTGCTCTCGTGCTCATCTCCGACGGCTGTTTCTCTAACTTCCGCGCGGAGGTGATGGGCGAGGCTTTCCAAAAACCTCTTACCAGGAGCCATTTCGTCGGAGCCATTCTTAAAGACGTGCAACTTCCGATAGACAAACATGGAACGGTCGCTCTTGTCAAGGGTTCCGGCCCCGTTCTTATGTACCAGATTGGAGATCACGACACACGCATTCTTATCGACGTCAAGACGCCTCTTCCTTCAGATCTCAAAGTGTGTCGATTCTGCAAGCCATTGTTCAGTACCTCCGCTCACCTTATTTCTCAGGAATATATTCTTGATAAGGTTGTTCCAGAGCTTCCCTCAAATCTCCAGCCTGCCATAAAGGACGCACTCGAACTAGAGCGGCTGCGTCGGATGCCGAACTCGTTCCTTCCCCCTGTCGAGCAAGGCGGTCAACAGTCTAAAGAAGGTGTCGTTCTCGTCGGCGACTCATGGAACATGCGGCATCCTCTCACCGGAGGTAAANTTTTTTTTTTCCTTCTTCGACTTCTTGACTTCGCTGAACTATAGAAGGTGGGATGACTGTTGCCTTCAACGATGTCGTGATTCTCACAGACTTGCTACGCTCCGTACAAGATCTGGATGACTGGGAATGCATCTCGCAGATCCTGCATGCCTGGCACTGGTCGCGCAAGCCGCTCGGCTCAACGATCAACATCCTCAGTATTGCGCTCTACGACCTCTTTGGCGCCGAGGGTTTGTCTCATTCTTTGTACTACATTACACAGGATTAGGACTGATCTGCTCTGCGCCCCACACTCGCACGTTCCCGTCTTTTCATCCTCCTTCTTTCTTATTGTTGTAATTTACTCCATGCCGTACGCTATGCGCTATGTTTGTCCCTCGCCAGATGAAGACCTAGACGTGCTCCGCGTCGGCTGCTTTAAGTACTTCGAACGGGGCGGACGCTGCGTTCGCGACCCTGTTTCTCTGCTAGCTGGGTATGCCTCTTCGCCCTCTTCGCATTCTATTCTGTTCCCACGCTGACCATTGTTGTTATACCCACCCGGATTTCTCCGTTCCGCCAGCATCTCATCCCGCCCGGTCCTTCTCTTCCTGCATTTCTTCGCGGTCGCCTTCTTCTCGATCTGGGTCATGTTCACGCACCCACACCCGACCATGTCCGGCGGGAAACACGTACTCGCACGCCCGCGCCTCGACGAGTACCCCTGGCTCGTCGTGCGCAGTGTGCAGGTGGTGAGTCTTCACGTAATATTGCCATACATGAGCTGTGCTGACCCATGCTTGTCTATCAGTTCTGGACGGCCTGCGTTGTCTTTGGTCCCCCGCTCTGGAGTGAGCTGCATTGAATCGTGAATCGTGAATCGTGAAGACTGCCCCTGGTTAGCCCCTTTCTCAAGCAGATCTCTCGTTTAGCGTTTAGGTTTTATGTTTTATGCAGGATGCACCCGCCTACTAACATTAGATTCCGTTACGGGTGGTCTCTGATCATTAATTGTACATGTATCTTTATTACATATATTGTTTTCATTAATCGCCGAATCCCTGGATACTTGGAAGAAGCTGCGATAGCAAACCTTTGTAAATTTAAAGGAGTCTTTGCTCTCATTTCATATTTGGATTCCTCATATGTGTTAGAATTTTATATTCATGAATTTGTTGTTCAAACCAGCTATAACTTATGGAGCAGTATGAAGTCGCTGTTAGCGCCTTCCCGGGCCCACGCATGGAGGGTTCTCAGGGTGTCTCACTGGCCAAATGCTATTGCTCTGAGAAACTCAATAACTTACGTTGCTCTACGCTCCATTCATCTCAAAAATAATATCGGTTTACCTCGGAAAATCAAGGTTAAAATATCTCTTATATTGGCAATGTAAAATAGGGGTCCTCAGGCTGATGCAATGCATATCTCATTTCCTGTTTGTGCCAGTGACTTCATCTACATACAGGCATTTTATTTATTTCAAGAGTATTAGGCCAGTTTTCTTTGTTCAACTTCTCTATGCCTGAATCCTGACCACAGAGTCGACGGCTTTCGAGTACGCGGAAGCAGCGGGAATTACGCACCTGCAGTATTCTGAAGCAATAAAAATAAAATAAAAGACATGCTCGCAATTATGTAATCCTCACCGGAAAGTGCCGAGCTGACCCCTTCCTTCTCGCCTCCTCACCTCGTCGCAAATGCCTATAGCCATGACGGCTGTCGACGAGCATCTCAGCGCCGTGGATATTGATCCCGTCGCTGCCATGCCAAACATGCCCGGCGAACCGTCCTCAACGATATACGTGCCGATTGTTTCTCCTCCCACTCCCGCCCCGTCCCCGCGGCCTATATCATCTGCTCTCGCACCCGGTACAGCAGACCCTGCGCACATCTCCCGCCTCGAGTTTTCCGCACTCAAATCCGCCGACCAGGCGCTGCGCCAGCAATACCTCGCTGCGCTGCTCTCGGACTGCACGCCCGCCGAACTCCTATTCGTCTCAACGACGATCGCACCCCTGCTCAAGCGCGATTTTCTGCGCGACCTCCCCGTCGAGATAAGCCTGCACGTCATCGCCTACATCGACGATGCGCAGACGCTCGCGCGCGCAAGCCGTGTGTCGAGGTTCTGGAACTCGCTCCTGCAGGACGAGGGGACGTGGAAGCGGGCTTGCGAGGCAGCCAAGTTCGAGGACAGGCTTTATCCTGGGGTTGAAATTCAAGAGAGACCAGATGTAGACGATCATGCAACAACGGATGTTTTTCTACGCTCAGTGCCTATAGTTGACGGAGTGGCACAGTTAAGTCTTACAGAGTTACCTCCTGAGTCGAGGTTCAAGACGCCTATGATCCCGTCTGCTCCCTTCTCATATAGGAAACACTTCATTCACTCATATAAAACAAGTAAGCGTTTTTTTTTTTTCTTCTGGAAGTATTATCTTTGCTGACTGGTCTTTACCCAGTGACAAACTGGCGGAGAAAGGGTCGGCTCCTCAATAAACATCGTCCACCCTCCGCTACGCCAGACGGGGGTGTCGTTACTTCTGTTGCCCTGGACTATGAGTGGATTGTCGTCGGCCTGGCGAGTTGCCGTATCCAAGTTTTCTCTGCACGTACGGGTGTTCTCAGCCGTACACTCGTAGGACACGAATCAGGAGTATGGGCGGTCAATCTCGTCAGTGCCGGAGGGCATTGGGTCGACCCGCCAGCCTCAGCACTGCACATGAAGACTACCACCGTCCCCGGGGCTTCAACCTCAACCTCAGCACGTACCGGAACTACGGATAGAGACCAAGTAGGTATGAGTACGGATGTTGGTGCGGGTGTGTGGTTGCGAGAGGCAGTAAGCAAGTTCGGTGAAAGCGACAACATGGGAGGGCCTTTGACCTTCGACGACATCGAATACCATATTCCCGACTCCTTGCGTACAGCCATCGGCCTCGACAAGCCGCGCTCATCTCGAGGTGGATTGCACATACCGGAGGAACATACGACGCCGAAGCCGAGCGACATCTGCTGTGCGTCGGAGGGCTGGGGGAATGCGAACGCGCTTGTAGTGAGTGGCGGGTGCGACAAGCAGCTGCGTGTGTGGGATGTTAAATCGGGGTACTGCATCTACGTGCTTGAGGGCCACACGTCGACGATACGCTGTCTGCGCGTACTGCACAATCGGCCGATTGCGATCTCGGGTTCGCGCGATGCCACACTGCGCGTATGGGATATCCAGCGCGGAAAGCTCCTCCGTACACTCACTGGCCATGAGGAGAGTGTACGCTGCCTTGATGTATGTGGGAATCAAGCCGTTAGCGGGAGCTATGACGCTACTTGTCGAGTATGCAAAGTTATTTGACTAGATGATTCCAGGAGGCTGAATTTTTATAACATTTATAGTTATGGAACATAGATACGGGCGAATGCCTACATGTTCTTCGCGGTCATCTTCACCAGATATACTCCGTCGCATACGATGGTGTATATATTGCTTCTGGTGGACTGGACACGACTGTCCGTGTGTGGAATCCTATCGACGGGTTCGTGTCTTCCTCAGGACCGACTCTACTGATGCTCATCCTCTTTTTCTCTCTCCGCAGACAATGTCTAGCACTGCTGCAAGGGCATACAGCGCTTGTCTGCCAACTGCAGCTCACGGGCCAAACACTCGCAACAGGCGGGTCGGACGGGCGCGTAATCACATTCTCGCTCTCGTCGTCCGTGCAGACGCATTCACACATGAACGCCGCTCGGCGCATCGCGGCGCACGATTCGTCGGTGACGGCGCTGCAGCTCGATGCACACTGGCTCGTGACTGGCGGGAACGACGGACGGGTGCGCCTTTACGATGCGAGCACGGGCGACTACGTTCGCGAGCTCACGGCGCCCTCGGAGGCGGTGTGGAAAGTAGCGCATAAGTACGATAAGTGTGTGGTGATGTGCAGAAGGGCGGGTAAGACGGTCATGGAGATTTGGAGCTTTAGACCGTCGGAGGAGGACGATTGATGATGCTTGGTATGATTGGCAAAACGTTTCTGCTCGTCTTTGCTAGGTTGGTTTATCTGACATTTGTATTGTGATCCTAGATAGTAGATAGATTGTTGTAATGTATGACGGTACCATTCACGACTCTTAATAGAGAGAGAAAAAAAAACAGAAGCTCTTAGAAGAATGAAAGACCACTTCTAAGGTTAAAAGGAAATGGCCCGTACGGGGGTCGAACCCGCGACCTTGGCGTTATTAGCACCACGCTCTAACCAACTGAGCTAACCGGCCTCGCACTTTCGGTTGGATCAAACAGATTTTTTCCAATTGTCTTCAAGTGGAAGGTGTCGCTACAAATATGGCTTGTGTGACGTGTGACAGTGGCTACCAGTAGCAAGCGAGTTCTGACCTGTACTTGTATCACTGGCTGTTCTCGTCTTCATTTCTACTTCGATTTCATCAGCGCGCTCTATGCGAGCAGAGTCGACTCTCAATGCACGATACGTCAATGATCGCGAATACCCTCGCCCCTGGCACCAGGTCATGCTTGAACATTCAGCTCTGAAAAAAAAAACATGACATATATGCATACCCATCTACGGTGCTTCCCAGCCCTGCCGAACCCCCTGGAGAATCAAAGGAATAAATAATCCTTGTCTTCTCTCCTGTTTTTCCTTACGCCTCCCCTTCTAAAGTCGTGTCAGCTGACCGGTTTTGACTTCTCATTTTTCATTCTCGCTCTCGTTCTCGTTCTCCAAAGATCCGCGGATATTCCTTAATGGACACGCCGACAGCAGCGACTCGGCGGAAGAGCACCGGTCTGAGAGATTTTACGAGCGCGCCCGCCTGGTGACCTTGAAGAATCCGTCGGCTTTCTTAGACCGGTGTAAACATGAACGTGTCGACCCTGCTCGTGCACTTGTATAAAAAGTGGAGGAGACTAACTAGCTGACAGTCAGAGTCAGAGTCCAAAGCCTCAGCTCAACTAAACTACTACCTACAAAAATCACTCTTTCCGCTTCACCAGTCGCCATGAAGTTTTCAACCCTTGCATCCTCTCTTCTCCTCGCAGGCTCCGCGCTTGCGACCGTTCCCGCCTCTTTCGACAACACCTACGACAACGCCGCAGGATCCATGCTCACCGTCGCCTGCTCGACCGGCGCAACGGGTCTCGCGGGCCGCTTCCCGACGTTCGGCGACGTCCCCACGTTCCCCAACATCGGCGGCGCTTCCGCCATCGCGGGCTTCGGCTCCGCGAACTGCGGCACGTGCTGGAAGCTCACGTTCGCGGGCACGGGCGTCTCGATCCTCGTCACCGCCATCGACCACGCGGGCGACGGGTTCAATCTCTCGCAGGAGGCGCTGGATACTCTTACGGATGGGAACGCGGTTGCGGATGGCGTGGTGCAGGTCGACGCTGTACAGGTCGATGCTTCGCAGTGTGGACTGTGAAAATGGTGNTTTTTTGACTTTTTTGACTTGTGAGCAACTATTCCTCACGGTGTATATGACTTGTCTAATGGCTTTTCAATCTCTTTAATGGTTTGAGCTGCTACATATGCATAACGGACTTCTGTGAACTTGAGCTCTTCTGTAAAGATACTTGTAATTAACCTACCCCGGACACTTGATACTTCGCGTCAATTGAGATATAAATTTGTTTTCCGTTGATTATGTCGATTACAAGTCCTAGAATACTGTGGATAAATTCTTAAACGTGGCCGGTTAGCTCAGTTGGTTAGAGCGTGGTGCTAATAACGCCAAGGTCGCGGGTTCGACCCCCGTACGGGCCATGAACATTACTACTGGATGTTGCTTTTTGCCGTACATTCCTTTTCACATGAGCGTGAGCAATACACCCCGGCGGTTTATGTCTATCACACCTGGGCCTGCACACTGATTTTGCACATACTACTTCCTGCAGTCTACCCATAGATGGTAAAATAGAAAATTGCAAATTATCATTGCATTCAAGTTTTCACTTGCTCTTGTTGTTTTAACTTTTCATCACATACTATAGTAGTTCACTAAATTCTAAATGAAAATGCTGGTCTATAGCATTTCTGGCATAGGTGTGGTGGTGTTCATGTGACTGGTGAATGACTGTATCAAAAACTGCAGGATCAACTTTAGTACATGATTGTGCCCCCAAGAACCAAGACAGATACATCTTCAAGTCAAGGACAAGTACTCCAATTTCCAATGCTTAGCAGCAGTAATCATTTTTAGGTTGGCCCAGCAGATTCATTACTTAATGATCTGCTGCATTTGCTTGTTTGATGACCATGGTGCAGACAATTGATTGATATTTATTAATCATTCATTCCACCATATTTAACTTGATTCTACAGTTGATTATCTTATAATTGATCAACTAATAACTAATAATATCTGCTAACTGATCAGGATCGAGTCTTCAAACGACTCGAGCCTACTTCGTGTCAGCAATGCGATATATGATTTTCTCTCCATGGACCTGTACACATACCCAACGCAACGCATTATTAATTAATCAGACATACCACAGACAATTCAAAGGGGTGAATACGTACCTTTCCTGAACGCATGTAGTCGAAGCCCTCGCTGACGCTCGCGAGTCCGTTCGGCATGAGCTTGATCGGAGCAGGCAAGAGTTGACCCGAGGCGAGTACTTGACTCAGCATGTCTGCTGCCTCTCCGCCGAATTTGAACTGCGTCTTGTCAGCGGGGATTATCATAGGTTTCTCGATCCCCTGAGGAGATGTGTATAGGTCAGATTCAAATGCAGGTATGTATCCATCTTTGGAAATCATCCCAGAAAATTATGTAGACTTACTTTTCCGAGGAGCATATACGCTAAAATAAAATGGATCTTGATGTTCTCCCTCTTCGGCTCGTACGGCAGGACGATGCTCACGTCGGCTCCGTCATCGCTGACCGCCTGTGCGATTTTTTCTCCAGTTCCGCCCTCGCTGATACAATCCACGACATACTTGAGCTTTCCGTTCGTCGCCTGCTTGATCTTGGCGGGCGTCTCNGGGGTCGGAGTACGATAACACGAGGTCGGCGCCGAAAGACTTGACGAGGTCGAAGTTGGGCTCGGACGCGGTGGCGATGACGCGCAGGTTGGCGAGTTTGGCAAGCTGGACTGCGAAGAGGCCAACGGAAGAGGAGCCGCCCCAGACGAGGATGTCTTCGGGGGTGGTGGCCGGGGAGAGAGGCGTAGGGAGGTGCAGTTTGTAGTAGAGGCACATGCAGGCTGTGAGGCCGGCGACGCCGAGCTGGGCGGCTTGTTCGAAGGACCAACTGGGTGGGATGCGTATTGTGATGTCTGGTNGGGGCGACGACGTACTCTGCGAAGGAGCCGCAGCGGGGGCCGGCTGTGTTGCAATATGAGTTTAGATTTTGTTTCGTCTAGGCTTGGAGACGAACGAACTTCCGTGAACGAATCCGGCGACGTGGTCTCCGACTTTGAGCTTCCCGTCAGTGACAGCTGAGCCGAGCGCCTCGACTGTACCGGCGTAGTCACAGCCAGAGATTGTGCCCGGCGTAGGACCATATCCGAGTGTCTTCCCTTTAGAGAAAGTAAGAGAAGAGGAGGCAGAGGAGAAAAGGAGCGCATACATACAGTCAGTGGGATTCTGAGCAGCAGCGACGACCTTGATGAGAATCTCGTCTGCAGCGGGAGTCGGGACGTCGACGTCTTGGAGGTTGATTGTGCCCTGGGCGCCGATGACGATGGCTTTCATCTTTGAGGGGGCCATGGATGTGGGGATGGAAATATTAATGCGAGAGAAAGAGTGGAAGCCAATTCTGTATTTATAAGCCGAGATTAGCAGCAGTTTGTAATCGATATAATGTAATCGCTGCTGCGGGTTTGTAATCGTTGTAATCGCTGCGACGCTGGAAACGTCACCACCCGTGCCGAGCTCACGTGCGGTGTGCGCATCTCGGCAAGTTCGCCTGATGTGGAAAAAGGTTAAGTAATCCAGTCGCGTCACGTCACGTACGACGTACGACTCTTAAGTCCTCAGCTACAATGGGCCAGGCCTCTATCTCTTGCAGTGCGGCGCTGCATTTGAGAACACTATATATACTGAAGTACAATGTGCCACTGTATACTTCGTTCGTCTTATCTTATCTGCATATTTTTTAAAACTTATTTATATGTTCATAGAATGAGCCTGAAGGTGATTTCTACGAGCAAAGTAAGTCAAATAATCAATTTATAAGGATGTACTTCTGAATACGATAGACTCATACTGAGGTCGCAAGTGCCCCCGCCTCCTGGAAACTAAAGAAAAAATATCTCCTTCATTGACAGCATGAGTTAATTCTTTATCATTATCATTAGATTCGATGGCTCATGTTTCAGTAGGCTGGACCTGCTATCTGCCAGAGCCAGCCCGAGGACTCAGGCTGAATCCTAAGGGTTTGCGCCATAAAGAACGTAACTTCACTCATTCACACAAATGCTCACGAATGTCTTTTGTCGTCACTAGTTCCCGAAACNAAAAAAACCTTCCTACTCTCAAGCCCAGTATATTAACAACGCTGCTCCCGAGAGAGAATAAATACATCCGCGAGAACCAATACATGCAAAGTCCGAAAAGAGAGAAAATATGGAAGGCAAGTACTTGCTGATCGATAACAAGCATGAAGAAACCTCAACCCGATCTGCATCACGCGCCAATGTCTCATCGCGCAGCAAAGGTCCGTAGGAATAAAGAGAAAGGAAGAGAGAAANGGGGGGGAAATAAGTCGAGAAGGGATATAAGAGCTCTTCTAGGAAGAAGACAGGCCTTGTGCTTGCCCCTTCCATACCTAGTGCGATGTTGAGGCGCAGATATTAATTAACAGCCCGCGAGTTATGATTGTCTATTTGTTTAAACGGTGAGTAAGCTCTCCTATAACATAGGTCAGCGATCTCAATCATATTATTATGACGAGCGTAGAGTAAGCTTACATGATATCGACTTCTTTACCGCCTCTCCTGATCGTCGCCAGGCCAGCACGGAGGATATGCCAATTCTTTGTTAATTCGAGGTCACTTTCCAACACAGTGCGAATTGGAACCTGCTGCGGTGTGAAGGGGGGCTCAGTATTGTCCTCGTCTCCTCCGGGGAAAGTCATGCCGTGACCTCTACGAATGTCAGACACCGGAATCTCGGTGAACATCTTTCTTTCGTAGTCGATCAGCATCCGTCCATGCCGTTGCAACGGCAGCGGAGTAGGAGCATTAGCTATAGGCGCGATCTGTGGGGCTTGGCCTGCGTCGACTTGGCCAGAAGTAGAAGGGCCAGGCGAAAGAGCGATAGACCCGCTCTCCCTCCTATGCCTTTTTGTTGGGGATAACCCGTCTTCATCCCCGGCACTCGATTCAGCATCTTCCTCACGTGCACGCTTCTTCCCCTGCGCCTTCGCGCTAATCATCGGTTTCACGGACTCACTCGCCCCCCCTGTGCCTCTTTGTTGGAGACGACCCGTCATCAGCACTCGACTCAGCCTCCTCATCGCGCACTCGTTTCTTCCCTTGCGCCTTCGCACTTATTGTTGGCTTCTGTTTAGGCTTGGTCGTTCGACTAGGTTTCGGAAGCTGGTGATGCTGCGCTCGCTCCGCGCACGGCGAAGTCGCATCCGAAGACGACGACTCTGATTTCGTTAAGCGTGCTCGAGTGCGGTGGCAGGGACCATCTTCGGATGCATCATTACTAGGGCTAGCCTGCTTCTTTCCTTTGGATATCGCGCTGCTTTGCGGAGAGGAGGCGGGATGCAAGGCAGAAGCTCTATCAGTGAGAACCGGAACCGAGGGTACGTGCTCGATGGGAGCGTCATCATTGAGTGCTTCTGCCGCAGCGGCCGCCAGCTCAGCGATATGCGCATCTACTACCGCAGGAGTAGTTCCCTCACCGATCCAGGTGTCGAATAGCTCACTCAGCGGTGTATCGTTGCTCTCGTTGCTCTCGCTCGTTTCCGTAGTACTCTCTGGTTTGCTTGGCGGGATGTACGTCGGGTCATGTATCCTAATCAGCTCTTTCACATCTTCATCTGAACACCCTTTCTTCTTCATTCCGAATCTCCCGAAGCGGAATATTTGGTGCCAGACCCATCTATCGCATGCTCTCGGACGCAGCGCAGCAGGCAGCAGAATCTCTGCCGAGGTCTTGCAGCTTTCTTTCATTTCGTCAAACCGAAGCCGCTCCATCCTCAAAGTGAAGTATATGATCTGAAGCAGTGTCGGACGTTTCGATTTTGCTGAGATTGTCCAGCATCTTCGGGGAGCGGGAACCTTGCCGCCAGACATCGCCTTGCCATTTTGCCGACAATACCTTTGGAGAGCACCATGTGCAAGCATGTTCCTGCCTATAACAAAGTCCACCTTGTTCTTGATGTACCCGATTGTGTAGAGCCGGTCGACATCCTCAGCGGTTAGCATGTTAGAAAACGGAATATCGAATATGCCCTTTCTGAAGAGCAAGCGCATGGAAAAGTACACCAGCGCCTTGTGGAATGCATCGAACACCTCTGGCTCGGTACCTTCTGTATTCGCAGCAGCCTTGACCATGTGATTTCCAGTCTTGTTTGGGTCGGTCTCGCTGGTCATTCCAAGCATAGAGTCGAGTAGTGCGTCCAGTGCTTCTGGTGGCCATATCAGGTAAGTGCGTTTAAAGGTATCTTCGACTCCGTACTTGTCGACCGGCCCTGGTGCGATCTGTGAAAAGAAAGTTAGAGCGTCTATTGGCTCTTTATTTTCGACCTATATGATTCTAATCAGTCTCAGGTCGGTGCAGTTGTCACTAGATCTACACACCTTTTCCTTGGTCGTTGTCAGAGTCGCGGCAGCAAGAGTCTGCTGAGCGCCAGACCTAGACTCTTTGTCTTTAAAAGTTAGCTCAAGAGCATTCTTCAGGAAAGCCTGGAGGGTGGCCTCGGAAGAAGAACTGATGCGAGTCTCTTCGTTGTTGCCGTCGCTGCCGGGCTTTGTGGGGACGCGAGGGTTGGAGCCAAGCAAGCGATTGACCGTGTCTTTAACTGCTCTCCAGACCATTTTTAGAGAATCTATCAACTACAGATGAATATGGAGAAGGGAAGAGGGAGAGAGGTCAGTGGGCGGGAAAAGTCGGCGACGACGAAATTATGTGGCTCAAGGTGGCTCACCTGATTGGGAAAGGGATTGGATTGGATGATGCGTGTAAGGCAAGTAGCACGATGGATACGATGCGAGCGGTCGAGCTGGGAAGTTTCAAGATCGGTCGCGGACGATGATGGTAGTGGTATGAAAGCAAGGAAGTGGGAGGCCGGGCTCGCACTTTATGGTGGCTTTTCTTTCATTGTACTTCGCGTAGCCAATTAATCCACGTGACCGCGACTATCATCGCATTATGTCAAGCACGCACGCAAAGCCACGCCATGGTATAGTAGTCATAGCGAATTGGCGCCACAACGAAGAGGCTCAATAAAAGACTACAAAGAAGGAAATTGTAAAAATGTTAAATGTTATTCCGTTTATTCCTTTGGTTCGGTAAGGAGAACTTCTTTACATACCTACATACACGCGTCTGTTCCACCTTTTATCAAGTTCAACACTGCTCCACGGGGTTCTAACATAGACGCTGTTGATGTCAGGAACCAACTGGAGGCCTGTGCGTGGCCTTACTGGTTTCTTGACAACAACGCCATTGCGGTGCACCTTATACGCTACGAGACTTTAGCCAAAGAGTATATTTTTGGAGGTCGTTTGCAGACATGTCATCCAGAACATAGCCGCCAGTAGCCCCGGATCTTCAATTTCATCTGTAGTTGCAAATCCCTCCCTATCTATAGGACAACGTTTATAGCAGTCCGTCCGCAAGACATATAGACACGCTTAACATCATCTGAAAATGTCATCTGGACCATGTTCTGGCAGTGTTAAGGCATTATCGTCCCTCACCGAAGTCACACGTCCGGGATTCTCAGCAGGTGCCCATGCTTTCAGGCGATACTGAAACAGAAACGCTGCAGAGTCGCACTAGTCCCTATCCCCAATCCGAGGATCCACAGGCTTAGGCTCCGCAGAAAGCATGTTCATTTCATACACGGACTGTTTACTCATACACAGCCTGTGTCATATATGTATATTTGGGCACTTCCTGCAATTGCGGCCGCGGCCGATGTATACTTTTTCGACGCACTAATGTTGGCAATTCATGCACATATCACTGACACACGCGCCGACGATGTTGATCCCTGAGGACATTGATGCCGAACAAAGCTTGACGGCTGTAATTAGATGGGCCGTAATTCAGCTATGAGGCAGGAACGTCCGGCTGAGGTTGCGAGTGGGGCCATCAATGTCGAGATTACCTTCAACCCCTTGTTCCTCCGCATCTGATGGCTGGCCTAAGCTATTGGATATATATACCGTATTCATCTGAAGCTGAGGACGTAGAGCACACGTCAGATCATCAACATTAGGAATAGGAGACAAGAGCATGGCAAAGTCACTTACCGTGATAATTGTCTCCGGCACCTGGATCCAGCAGTTCAGTCGCGACGAGAAGATAGAATCATGTGGATTATGATTTGAAAGGGGCAGCGCTCTCTCTGCTTTCTTCTCGATAGATTGCAGGCTTGAAATGAGGAAAAGGCCACATCCGCCCATACGCTTCAAGTGCATAACACTGTGCGTTTCAAGCATCGCTGGAAATAACCAGACGGACTCTACGATCAGTGGTCGCGCACGAGAGACAAGAAGTCGGCGATGAAGAGCGAGCGGCTACGCGTATGATTCGGACAGCTAGAGCCTAGCTGAAGCCCAACTAGAGTCCCGATGGACCTTCCACTCTACAGCTGTATAGTCATGTATAGGCGTTTGAGAGCGTTAGAGGAGTCGCGACAGGTCGCAGTAGCACGAAAGCAGCAAAAGATATGTTGGCGCACTATGCAGAATTTCTCAAAATCTGAAACGTGGGACGCGCCACAAGAAATTCCTGTCGCGAAAATCTCCTTATTTGAAGAACGCGACCAAACTTTATTCACATAGCCTACAATTCAAGAAATTTAAAATGTCGAGAATCGGGGTAGGAAGTATGGCAGATTGTTGTATGTGCACTGAGCGAATTTCTTGCAAAGATATGAGATATTGTACTTCGCAAGCAAGAAAGACCAGAGAAAGAAACAGAAAGCACCCATAAGTAATGAAAAATTGAAAGACAAGACAGAAATCCATGGCCGTCTGTCACTCACATCGGTCAAAGCAGCTTGATATTCTCCAGCTACACTATCATATTTTCACGTTTGTTTTGTTTCTAAGTCCATGCTTCAACACGTAAAAGGTCTGAATCCCCGGCCAAGAGTGACCCCATAACCCAAGAAATACAAAACTACAGGGCTTGTAATCATCTCATTCTGAGTAGGATTGATCTCTAAATTCGTTTTGCAAATACTCTCTAGAAAGAATAAAGTTATGTAAACAATTGGGGAGGCATACCTTTTTTGGTAGGCATTAATATTGATATTATATAATTCATGTCAACCTATTGTCACGTCACACAGCCGAATACGTGCGTCACGTCAGCCACCATGCCGCGCCGTCGCGACGCGCAGCGTCGAAAGCTCTTCGACACTGCATCCATTCTCAACGACCGCAAACGCGACTGTGCCGTGTTGCCCTGCGGCTACGCACATCGGACCCTGTGCCTGCTAATATTAAACACTTCAGGTCCTCTATTCCCCACAAACACTTGCCTTTGACGACGGCAACGAGTACTTTCTTTCACCATGGACGCGGACCTCATTAGACTGGTGAACAAGCTTCAGGACACATTCAGCAACCTTGGTGCGTGTCTTTTGAAAACTATGTACCACAAAGATAATTTCTGACTGTGTCTTGATTACAGGCGGGGAGCTGGACATGCCTCAGATTGCAGTGGTGCGTATACAAGCAAGCATTACATGTTGCCTTGTCGGGATGCTCACCCTACCGCGACGGTACAGGTCGGGAGTCAATCCGCAGGCAAATCGAGTGTCCTCGAGACGTGAGTTCACTTCTCATATCAATCCTCCAAGACTTACAAAAAATACCAGAATCGTCGGACGCGACTTCCTTCCACGCGGTTCCGGTATCGTGACGCGTCGCCCGCTCGTCCTGCAGCTCATACATACCCCCGGCCCAGACTCGCAGGGGAATGCCGAATGGGGACAATTCCTACACACCGACAAGCGATTCACGAGCTTCGACGACATTCGTAAGGAGATCGAGCAGGAGACGTTGAGAGTGGCAGGGCAAAATAAAGGTATCAGCCGGCTTCCTATTAGTCTAAGGATCTACAGCCCCGACGTGTTGGATTTGACGCTCGTGGATCTCCCTGGGTTAACGAAGATTCCTGTCGGAGACCAGCCGTCGGATATTGAGAAGCAGATTCGGAATCTGATTCAGGAATATATTTCAAAAGAGAACTGCGTTATTCTTTCGGTTTCACCCGCTAATGTTGACCTCGCCAACTCTGAGTCTCTGAAGCTTGCCCGTCAAGTTGACCCGCAAGGGAGGAGGACGATCGGTGTTCTCACTAAGCTCGACCTAATGGACGCCGGTACCAACGCGCTCGACATACTCACTGGGCGCGTCTACCCGCTCAAGTTAGGCTTTATCGGTGTTGTGAACCGATCCCAGCAAGACATCATGTCGCAGAAAAGCATGAAAGATGCATTCGACAGCGAAATGGAGTTCTTCAAACTACACTCGGCGTACCGTAACATTGCACATAAATGCGGCACGAGATACCTCGCGCGGACGCTCAACCAGGTGCTCATGAATCACATCCGCGACAAACTGCCCGATATGAAGGCGCGCCTTAATACGCTTATGGGTCAAACGCAGCAGGAACTCAACGCGTTTGGAGATGCTGCTGTCTTTGGCGACCAGAATTCACAAGGTTCTCTCGTTCTACGCCTCATGACACAGTTTGCGCGTGACTTCATCTCGAGCATCGAGGGCACCTCACTTGACATCTCGACGAAAGAACTGTGCGGCGGTGCGCGTATCTACTATATCTTCAATGATGTATTTGGGCACGCGCTTGAGTCGATCGATTCGACTTCTGGTTTGGATGCGCAGGATATTCGGACTGCGATTCGGAACTCGACAGGTCCGAGGCCGAGTTTGTTCGTGCCGGAGGTGGCCTTCGAGCTTTTGGTGAAGCCGCAAATCAAGCTTTTGGAGGCACCAGCATTAAGATGTGTGGAGCTTGTATATGAGGAGTTAGTTCGGATATGCCATAATTGTACAAGTGTGGTAGGTCGTCTACCANTTTTTTTTGTTTCTTTGCTTTCTGGTTCTTCATATGCTGACCTGATGCTATATGATAGGAATTACAACGCTTTCCGAGATTGCATTCCCAAATCATCGAAGTTGTGTCTGAACTGCTTCGAGAACGTTTAGGGCCTACTTCTGAATATACGCAAAGCCTGATCGACATCCAAGCTGCATACATCAACACCAATCACCCTGCTTTCGTTCATAGTTCTGCTGCAGCGACTAGACAGGTAAATCCTCCTCCACATGTGAAATCAATACCCCAAAGAGTGCGTAAACGCGTATATTTATTTGTCTGATATACACGTATCATTTTAACACTTTTCTCCTGTAGCCATCGTCAACCGAGCCGATAAACGGTTTCTCTGCGGCTGATGAGAATGAAGAAGAGGCTAGTAACGATTCGTCTACGCCTATGAGTACACGCTCCGTATCCTCTACGATCCACGATCGCTCAAAAGTAGTTTCGTCCGCACCCGGCCAGACTTCATCTTCTGCTTCGCATTCCCGCCAAACCCGCGTGACCCACCACCAACATCACACTATCAACAACGATGGACGACAAGTCTCGTCATCACGTGCGGACGGCGTGAACTCGCAATCGGCACGGGATACGTTCCTTAACTATTTCTTTGGACAGCAAGAGAACGGGTCTGCGATGCCGGGTGGCGCGCCGGGGGACGTGCATCCTGGGAGCTCGGGGCTGTCTGCTGCTATGGCGTCAGGCGTGACACCGTCGGCGAGGGATATGCAGCAGTCTGCGGCGCCGACGGGATTGATGGCGGGCAAGCTTGGGCCGGATGGGAATAGCGCCGCATTCGATATGAAGAGTTTAGGAAAGCACATTGAAGCGGTGAGTTGCAAATACAATCAGTCGCTCTCCCTATTTCGATACATCGTGCCAATGCTAAGTATACAATGAATTACTCTCCGTAGATCCCGACTGAGGGCGGCCCGCACATGTCAATGCGCGAGGAGATGGAAACAACACTGATTCGCAACCTGATCGCATCGTACTTCAACATCGTACGGCAAACGATCCAAGACCTCGTTCCCAAAGCAGTAATGCACTTCCTCGTCAATCACTCGTCGCGCCAGGTCCAGGATCGGCTGGTGTCGTCGTTGTACAAGCCCGATTTGTTCCAGGGCTTGTTGAACGAGGATGAGACGATCGTTGCGGAGCGCACGCGCGTCAAGGCGTTGCTTGATGCGTATAAGGATGCATTCAAGACGTTGTCAGAGGTGAATTTGAAGGCGGCTTGAGCGGCTCAGAGGGTTGAGTCTTGACTTCCTGGCATCTGTGGGGGTATTAGAAAGTAGGTATTAGAAAGTACTGTAATACACGAACATTACGTTCATTGATATTTAATGCTGTCGCCTTGTGCTTGCTCTGCTTGCATTCTGCAAACACATTACAAAAGATTTGGCCAAACAAAACTGCAATTTTAACAGAAACTTTACATGATCGTTACTTGTAACCTTGGTGAGAGCATATAAATTCATTGCAAGCGTAAGTCTAAATATATGTACATTGGAGGCACAGAGGAAGAAATTTTCTTAAGTCAACAGAGTCCCAGGGGCTTGACACAGGTGGGAATTACAAAAATATACGAGATGCGGTAATCAAAGTAACTAGGAGCGAGATTGCGTATGGTTCTAGAAGAGACGGCCTGCAACACCTCTTGCATCATAATAGTCATTATATGAAAAGTTTGAGGGGTTCCAAGGACCGCTCCGATTAAATAATTGAATTTTCGTAAGACTTTGCTTGAAAATAGTTGCGGCGTTCGTTCCTGTACGAGGAAAAGGCGCAGGAAGGGAAATGAAATCAATCACGTTGAGGCAACCTCACTTGTCGTCGTCATGGCTTCAGGTATTTCATTCGTCGTCTCAGTCATAGGTATCTCAGCCTCGGTTGAGGTTGCCGCATCCTGCTTCTCAGCAGTGTTCTTGACATTGACCCATTTTTCAGTAGCTTGCGTGGCCGTCTCCGTGGTCGTCGCAGCATCGACGAGTTTGTCAACTTCCTCATCCGTCGTCATGCTGTCCTCCGTATCCGCATCGGAACACTCAGAATCGGACGTATTGGGTGATGAGTCGCTCGAATCGGTTGGTGAAGATTCAACAATCTCGACAGGTGCAGATGTGGACATCTTATCAGCCGAGCGTCTAGACNTTTTTCGCTGTCTTTTCCTCAGCTTTGTCCGCTTTCTGTTGGATCGTTCAGATCTCACAATAGACACGGATAAATGAGTAGAACAAAGACTGACCGCCTTAGCCTTCTCCGCTTTCTCCGCCTTAGCCTTCTTCTCAGCCTCGATCTCTTCCTTAGCCTCTTTCTGTAAATCGGCGGATTGAGGTGCGTGAGCAAATCGATGTCACAAACACGGGGGTCCGATAAGATATTTAGCAGTTAGAAGATTAGACGTACCTCCTCCTTTTCCTTCTTGAGCTTCGCCTTCTGTTCACGTTCCTTGATTATCCTTTAAAGAAAGAAAAAAAAGNGAGAAAAAAGAAAAAAAAAGGGTTAATCGATAAGAAATATCGATGACGAACTCGAGAAGAACTCAGCGGGGAGCCATGACAACGCTGCTTACCATTCTGCGACCTCATCGACGCTCTCACGCGGACGTGTCTTATTCTTGAGCAGGTATCCTTGCAAACTTGCGACCTATAGCACACGATGTCGACGTACCCAGACAAAAAAAAGAAAAAGGAGAAGAAAACAGAAGGTAAATCTCAATACACAACTTCCTAACACGCACTGCCCAGATCGGGGCTATNGGGGGGAATACGTACGCTCATCTCATCCTCAGGGATCTGCTCCGCAAAGCGCTTCGCGAGCTGGTTAATCTCCTCCTCCTCGAGAACCGGCACCGCATGCGTCGACGCCTTGCGCTTCATGCCGGGCAGGTTCTTCGTGCCCGCCATTGCGGGTTTCTCCCTCGCAGTCGCTGCCGCAGCGGCGGCCTGCTCCTCCTTCGCGGCGCGCGACGGGAAGAAGCACTTGAAGATGCCCTCCGCCTGCCACTTCGTCGCGTTCGTGAAGTTGACCCATACGTCCATGCGCCCCCGGGCGACTGAGCGCCGGGTCGAGCCGGTCGATGTGGTTCGTGGTCGCGAAAAGGAGCCTGTAAGCACGGACGTACGCATCATCAATATCGTTCTCTTTCTTTCTTTTTCTAAAAGACCGAAATATCTCAATTGGGGATCATGGGGAGATGATTTACCTGCCCTCTGCGGCCGCAACACCATCGAGCCCATTCAGGAGGCCGCTCAGACTGAGCGTCGACCCGTCTGAGCTGCTGCTGCTGCTGCTGCTGCTGCTCTTCGAGCTTGATGAAGAGGATGAACCCGAAGGTGTACCATTGGCCTTGTCATCTCGAGAAACGGAACGAGTGAACGCTGCGTCCAAGTCCTCCAGCAGCAGAATGCATCTTTTCGAAAAAAAGCGATTAGTCACTTTCGGATGATAAAACGCAAGGAAGTGCGATGCAAACCTTGAAGGCACTTGGCCCATCAGAGTGGCCAACGTATTGTCACTCATACTATGAGTAATACCCGATTAGCTGTGTCCATTAGGAAACCGATTTCAGGACACATACCCCTTAGACGAAAGACTGACGACATAGATGTCAAGACCGAGCTCACCCGCAAGGGAATGAATGAGTGACGTTTTCCCACTAAATCAAATATCAATACTTTTCTCTGATGAAGTGATCCATGAAAAAATGAGNAAAAAAATCGCGAACCTGCCAGGAACACCATGAAGCAGATACCCTCTGCGGAATGGAATGCCTGATTTCCCAGACGACGTTGTTAGCGCGCTGCTATAAGCTTCCCCAGGAGACTTGAATCAACGCGACCAACCTCTTTCTGCGTACCAGTCTTCGGAACGAAGAAAATCGCGACAGTCTGCGAGAAGCATGTCTTTGACGCCAGGTTCGAGGACAATAGAACTCATGGGACGTTTCTGACGCGCTCCGCTCCATCTCCAACTGCCATAGCTGCAGAAGAATGCGTGAGGCACGGATCNAAAAAAGAAGTGGAAAAAAAAAGAGCATCTGAAGGGAAAACTGAAACACATACGCATCCGCCATGAAAATGTGTACCCTGTGTTCGGCATCCTTTTCATAGTCCTTTTTTGCCTCGAGTACGAGCTTCTTGAGAATATTGTTATTCCGTGCGACAACGCTGATTGAAGGCGTGAGAAACCTTAAACTGTATTTTGCGGGTTGTGCTTTACCTGATGGAGAGTTCGGCGTAGTTTGCGTAGCCCTGTGTTTTTTTGCTGCGAGTTACCTACGCAATGATAATAATAAAAACGCGTTAATGATGCCGCTGCGCGATGCAGCGTGGAAAGAAAGCCAAGTGAAAGCTCGTTGCGCACCCGGAGCCAATGTCCACGAAAATAGATAGTATGCGTCGTGCCTGCGAACGAACGTATGTATGTATGTATTAGACTTCATCTCACGTTCCAGCCACACGTTGCTGAATCAAGCAAGTTTTATGAGAACTGAAAGNAAAAAAGGTACTCACCGACGCTGGGCATGAACGCAACTTTCCGTTTCCGCTGGCCGTGCACGAGCGAGTCCTCGTCGTCAGCGTACTCCTCGTCGAGGTCGCCCGTGGTCGTCTGCGTGAGACTCGTCCGACCAATCGAGCGCGTTGTGATCTCGAATTCGCGGCTTTGGCCCCATGCAGGTTGCTGTACGCGGGGGAGGAGGAGGGAGGTGAGCGCACAGTCGTAACAACCGTAACAGCTGTTACGTAACAGAACGTAACGTAACGCCAGGTGGACCTCGCCACCGCCGCCACCCGAAATAGAAACTCCGCTCACACGCCGACAGACTCGGAAGCTCGGCGCGGACGGACGCGAGAGGAATTTCACTTGGAATTAAAATTAATTGAAACGAACCTTCGAAAGCCAGTGCATGAGCCTGTAGTACATGCGCGCCATTTGAACGAAGACGAAGCACCCCACAGTTTGCGTCAGGTTCTGCCAAAAGGAAACAGCAAAGAAACTCTAAGGCATGCGCACCAGTCGTAGGGGTAATCCTCCTGGCTGAAGTGCGCAGTCAGGAAGAATGCTGCCCGAGAATGGAAATGGAAATGAAGACGATCAGCCTCAAACTTTGACTCAATTGTTCGAAGAAATGCAAGATATGGCAAACGAGTGGGAGGAGCAGAAAGAGAAAGGCAGCTTACAATCGACGAAGCCATTCCACGCCGTTTTAGACACTCGCCGAGCAGTCTCCACAGTCCCACCGATGACAACCCATTTCTACAGAATGAGAATACATATGCGGGCGCGGGCGCAGCATAGAAGGAAAATATGAGAAAAATATCAGTGGTCAGCGCACAGGCTCGCCGCAGCCTACTCGACGAGACGAAGGAGCGGGAAGAGCACTTACAAGAGTGTCTTGGAGGGAGTTCCTATTCATACCAAGTGGTGAGAAGACAGATTTAATGAGGTCCATGTTTACAATGGGGGACAACGTAGGAGGGAGACTAAGAGTGGGTCTGGCGGGGAAAGCGCTTTATATGTAAACCGTCGGCTACGCCAGAGGCCTCGTGTCTAGACTAACTAGACTTGACACTTCGCACGGAAAAAAAAAAAAAGCAAGGCTCTGCGGGCTTGGGGATGAAGCAGGGGGTGCAAGAGGCGAATCGCTGGCCAATTCTGGGGGGCGCCGTGCTTTTATATATATATATAGATGAGCCTCCCGCGTGCTAATGGAAATGGGAATTGCACAGGAAGTCGGAGTAGCTGCAGAAAATGTTATCATCTGGTTCTACTTTACGCGTAAAGGGACCCAGATCCAGTGTCGCCCGGCTAGCACGTTAATACGTAGGACTGTTATCACGCGCAGATAAGTATAATCAGCATCACTTCATTGCGTGCTGCCACAATCATGAAACGGACACTACAATGTAAAACTTATTTACAGTAACAACGACAGCTGAATGGTCGTATATGCGTGCATTCCGACGCGTCACACTCATAGACTGGAAGCCTGAGGGACAGAGAAATGAAAGGGTTTAGCAGGGTGTGGCATACGCGTGTCTCGCCAGCCGTATCTGTGCCTCCGGCTGCCCACTAGAGAAGTTCGGCCCTGTGGCAACAAGTTTTCTCCAACGCGAAAGGAAACGATCGCCGGAAACAAGAGAGAGNAAAAAAACATGTCTAGACGCCTCGTGTTTAGTTCCAATAAGCTTGGTATCCNTTTTTTTCCCGAATATGCGGCGTCTAGACAAAAGACAAGTAACTCTCCCAAGAGACTAACAAAAGTTCGGTGTGGCGAGAATGCGCCCTTCTCCAGAGTCGTGATGTCACCAAATACGCAAGTGATCAATGAAGACGAACGCGTTTGATTTCGATGCTTATAAGACAGCTGCTTTTCCTCTGGAATTCGATCGTCGGCCCCTCGCTGCAAGTTCGCTGGCACGATGAAGGCACCGATGACTAAAAACTTCCGCTGTTCTGCGTCCGTTTCGTTCGGCCGAAAAATGACACGCACCGTGGCGTACGCGAAGAATCAATATCATTTTCACCTGAGTGTGAGACGTCGAGTGCAGGCCCAATACTATCATGAATATCCTCCGCGGTGGCGATAAGACAAGCTTGCCACAGCACGCGTGCCACAGCGCGTGTATTTTCCGAGATAACAAAACTTGGTCCGATGTAAACATATCCTTCTTCAGTAAGATTTCCAATCTTGGATTGTGCGTTCCACAAATCTTGACGTATAATGGAGTCATGGTNAAAAAAAAATGGACAAAGAAGATAGCCTCACCTGAACTCTCTCAGTAGCCGGTGTGAGTTTCCCGGGCATGCATGATTACAATCGAGCCAAATAGCTGGAACCTCCGTATGATGTAGTGGCGCCAGTTATAATTTCGAGAAGATAGAACTGCCAAATTTCCATGGCTGTAAAAAAATTGCATGCCATGTCATACTCATGGATGGGCAGTTCTGTGCGCCTACAGCATGACCTGTGTGAGAGACCAAGACAATAAAGTATGATGATTCACTTACTCTCTAAGATGCTCCTCAGTATCACCGTCTTGACCGCTCGTCTGTGCACGAAGCATAACGAAGCAATGAACATCAGACTACTAATAATCTTCACCGGTCCGAACAAACCGGATAGAAGTGAACCTCGAATTCCTCACTGTCAGAATTAGTCAACGAGAACACGGACACCTTGTGAACGCCGTTAGATGGTGCGCAAACACCACGTAAAACAGCCGCAATGTTTATCTGCCTCTAGAAACAAAGTGGAGGACTCTCTTGACGTTATAGGATCCTTACGGCTAGGAGCTTGATGATACATACAAGAAAGGCACACAATAAACTTCATCTCGCCAGGAGCAGCGCGCAGTGCAGAAAACATGATCTTTCATCAAGGCAATTGCCAGATGTAAAATCTAGCCATTTGCTCTGTCACTGCCCCCAAGGACATGTAGAAGGAACATTATTGGAACAGGCACAGGCGCGGAAGTAGCCTTACTAGGACTGAGATGCTAGGATCGAGCAAGTGCACTGCTCAAGATATTTGAAGATGCATGGGTCTTGATTTTCTTCGTAGACCCAGACTGGAAATGAAAAGGTTCATACTTCATATGCGTAGTTGGAGCGCAGTTGAGGCGCAGTACGAAGTGATTCGAGGTCTTGCTTCGGCTGCGATTCCAGGAACTAGGAGAAGCAGACGCGTAAGGACGAGAACATCGATTCCATATCCTGAGACAAATCAGTCCAATTNAAAAAACCAGAAGTTCTGAGAAGCGCCCACCGCCCCGTCTACCAGCTGGATACATCAAAGGAGGCGCAGTCTCGGGAAAGAAAGTGGAATCGTAGACCCCACAGATTATCTTATCACATCAAAGATGAAGCCTGATGCTGACTTGGAGCGCTCGAGTAGTCTGCGGACATTAAACAAGATTATTGACGAGGATACAAGAAAGCATACATTTAATCGATGCGGCGATGCACACTGAACAGCAGCCCGTTCCTATTATACCAACAGTTGAAGAAACCGCCGGTAACCGAAATTACACATAGTCATCCCGTCCCGACCCTTTCGAAACCACCGAGATGCGCATCGCGTCGAGTCACGTAGGACGTTAAATGAAGACCCTTGACTAAGAGCAGCAGCGTGGCACCCTCAAATACCTCATTTAAGATAAAGCAACCGAGTTGCTATGAGTCGAGGGTCAGCGACTAGCGCGCGCTCTGGAGAGTGTCGAGAGCTCTGGTGAGAGACAGAAAGGAGAGACAGAAAGGGGGCAGATGGTGGTTGTTGAGAAAGAAAGATGAAATCCGATTTTTGACTGGGAGCTCCATTTCAATATCGATGGGAGATGATGCGATCGATAACGCCAAAACGGGAAAAAATGTGGCGAAGTACTCCAGGAAAAAGNAAAAAAGNAAAAAATTATGCTAGTTGTCTGCTGTGACGCCGTACATTAAACCCAGTAATGGTGAAAAAAGCATTTTGCTTTGCTTGCAACTCTTCTTTACTCATACTTGGAAGATCGACTCTGTTGTTAGCATAAGGTACTGTTAATAATAAATAACACAAGATCTAAATCTCTAAAGAATCCATGGGGAAGATAAAAAATCCTTGCGCTGATCATCCCCACAGCATAGCCAGAGTATGTAACACAGCGCTCTACTTGCTCATCCTTCCCAGTGCTCGACCGCTAGTTTATAAGGTTATTGGCGTGACCAGATCTATAACGAGATACATCGATGGTGCAGAATGATGTCCGCGTCGGCAAGTAGACTCGGTACAGAGCAGATTGCAGCTAACCGGAGAAGATGCAATAAGTTGCGTAAATTCACGCATGGTTATCTAGTCAACTCTAGATTGCATTAGAGAAACGTAAATAATAGTGTGCGAGGATAAGACGAGGCGCAAATACGTACTATGACGTCTAAAGGCGAACCTCGGTAAGGGAAGCGCCTCTCAGAGCCCCGACGTGCAAATTTTGAAGCTAATCCATGCGCAAACCTTGCTCCGGCCTACGGGTTCCCATCTCAATTTCCTCGGGATCGACAGACGCTGTCTGCAGTCCTTCGCGCAACTCGCGGCGAACGCAGAACTGTTCAGCGGCGACAACTGTTGCGGCCGCACCCAGAAAAATAACTAGCCAGAAGAAGAGCGACGAGGGAAGCGCGCCTGAATAATACGTTGTGAGCACAACGTGATTCAGCAGAAGCGTTGCCGTGAAGTCGAGGACGAGGCGCGGCCGTTTTACGAGCGCGTAAAGATAGTAAACACTGAGTATAAGGCCCGAAGTCAATGCGCAGCGACAGCAGAAGTTAGATGACATGAAACCCACTCTGCGGCCGCTGCTACCATCCAGCAGAAAGCGATGACCCAGCCTCGCAGCGGGTCAGTCCTGCCGTCCCATTGATAGTACGTGTTTCCGTCCTTGAATGGGTCAACCCAAGTTCCTGTCCCGACTTTTTGGCCATCGCTGTATGCGCCCCTGAACAGACTCCATCCTCGTCTGTCATCACCCTGCAAGCCATGGACGGTCGGCCATCCTGCCATCTCCCTCCAGTCCATCACCATACCTTCGACAAGTCAACTCCACGTTCCATGCATACCTAAGCGGCGTATGCTCACCGACATTTGCCGCTCCGCCTTCATAAGAAAGTGCATTAGGTTCCGCAAAAACCCATAGCAGAGGAGGAATGAGAACTGAGAGCGTAAGGTAGTGCAGAGCTTGCAGCGAGACGATCTTATGAGTGATATGTCAGACTTCAGTACTTGAGCCAGCGTGTACTAGGCTCACCTGTGACACTATGAGCACTGGATCCCAGCCCAGCGCTCTCTGGGTAGGTCCGCTCATCGACAGCGATGAAGAGCTGAAGGACGCAAACGCGAAGTCATCACTGATCATGTCACAGATGTGACAGCTTCGGTTTGCTGCCGTCGACTTCCCGCCCGCTCACTGATTAATGCAGCTCGTCGCCGACAACTCCTTCTGACAACGGAGAACGCGAACAAAGTGGTCCAATGAGGTCAGATGCATATGCACGCCTCTCTCAATCTGAGTCGGAGGAACCTCAAGGTATATCGTCCGATGCCGGTGCAGCCGTCGAACAAATCGCTGGGAGAGACACGCCGGAAGTAAAGGCGCCCTCGAAACCGTATGTGTACTATGGCGATGGTCCGTTCGATGCACCAAGCTCAGACAGCGAGGAGGAGACGTTGCTAGAGAAGGATGTGTCTGGTCGAGCCCGTGGAGAGTCACGAAGCCCCGGTGCTGCAGAAATCGGGTTTGCGACAGGCGGTCTGAGTCTCGCGGAGCCCAAAGTACGTTATCACTCGTTGCCTGCAGTTGCATGGTTGATCTTTCTCATTAGAGACGTCCAAGCCCACTTCGTTATCTGCTCATTTCTATCACTTCTCTACTACTGATGGCTGTGATTGTCGGAATATTTGCTGCGCGCACGTACACTGGAGGCTCGTCGGCAGGCGTGCGCGGTTCAAAACCACTTACGATGGATCATGTATTTAATGGCACGTTCTATGCTCAGCATGATACACTGCGCTGGGTTCCCGAAGGTCAGTCGCAACATTGTATAGAGGACACTCATAGACTCATCTTTTGAATAGCGGGGGATGGTGTATATGCTAATATAGACATTAGAAGAGGCGTCATCTCCCTCGTAGATTTGAAGTCGAACTCAACGCAGGATTTAGTTTCACTAAAGAACGTCAAGACCGTCAGTGTATTTTATTTTATTCTTGTTTCTTATGTATATCTCATCTACTTTATAGGAATCAGGCGCTCCTCTTTTTTTTCTCGGAGTGGAAGCTCTCACCTGACATGAAACACATGCTTATCAAAACTAATTACAAGAAAGTACGTGTGTTGTTATCTTATCCTTTCCTTAATATTGACACCGTGATAGCAATGGCGCCATTCTTCCTTCGGCAATTACTACGTTCACAATATCGATGCACAAACAACGCACCCACTCATCGAGCCTTCTGACCCGCCAGTAACTGCATATGCAGAGTGGAGTCCAACTGGCGAAGCGATCGCCTTCGTACATGCCAACGACCTGTACGTTCTCCCGGATGCGTCGCCTTCGACGCGTGCACTCCGCCTCACAGCATCGGGCTCCGCGACGCGTTTCAATGGCGTACCTGACTGGGTATACGAGGAGGAGGTTCTATCCGGCGACTCCGCCCTCTGGTGGGCGCCTGATGCGAGCGCGCTGGCATTCCTCCAGCTCGACGAGACAGCTGTTGATGTCTACGAGTTTCCCGTGTACAACCCCGACGATTCGTTGACTGCGCACCCATACACTGAGGAGGTCGCAATGCGCTACCCGAAGCCCGGTTATGCGAACCCGAGCGTCGAAGTGCGTGTGTTCGATCTTGAGGGCTATTCCGCGTCTTCCGACAAAGGTAAAGACGACGATAACGAGGGTGATGAGGTCCAAGATGACGTTGAAGAGCACCTTGTTCGTCTGACTTGGACACCACGCCAGGATGCCAGCGAATCCATCATAATTGAGGTCACTTGGGTCGGCACAGACGACCTGATCGTGAAAGAAGTCAACCGTGCTGCGGACGACGGTGCTGTCATTTATTTCGACACTCGCAGAATGAACAGCGACGACACTTTGCAAGGGTCTGTGATTCGCAAATTAGGGAGGAACGGCGAAGAGGGCGACAATGGATGGATCGAGAGTGTAAGTAAAGCTAGAAATCGTACGCTTCGCAATGCATTCAATCTTTCATTAACAGCGTCAGTCAATCACGCCTCTACCGCCGACGCTTGTCAGCTCCCTCGCACTCGCCGGCCCTGCATATCTGGACCTCGTAAATAACTCTGATGGTTACACGCACATAGCACTATTTTCTCCCGCGGACAGCGGCGAACCTCTCTTTGTGACAGAAGGTAATTGGGAAGTTGTGGATGATATTTTAGGTGTAGACGCTCAGGGCATTGTGTTAGCATCTCTTATTTCTATTTTTATTTATTTATCTGACCACTTGGTAATTTCTGGGGTCTCTGCATACACAGGTACTTCGCAGCCGCGTACCCTGTTTCAACACAGCGTACTATATTCTCTGCGCCTATACCGTCTTCTTCTTTGTCTAATGATCCTTCCCGGATCACAGAGTTGACTGCTCTCACCGACACATCCGTCCCTGCCTGGTACGAGGCTAGTTTCTCACCAGAGGCAGGTTTCTATTTACTAGGATATCGAGGGCCCAATGTACCGTGGCAAAGCATCCTGAAGGCCGGAGTATCACAAGATGGTAAGCTCCGAAGCATTTATTACCTTATACAGTTCCTGTAGACTTGATTCATTTGATTCTCAATCTAAAGCAAGCGAGGAGGATAAGAGCTAACACATGTAACAGAGTACGAAATCAAGGTTAACGATAATGCCCGACTCAATGACACACTTTCGCAATATCAAAGTCCGCTCATTGTATATTCGACGATCGAGAATGACGGCTTCGGTATAGTTTCCCGATTTCCTGAAGCCATTCCGATGCATTTCTAACGCATGAAATTAATCTTGTAGAGTTAAACACTATAGAGCTTCTTCCGCCTAATTTCGATGACTCGGGACGGACAAAATACCCAGTTCTGTTCCGCGTGTACGGCGGACCATACTCACAGACGGTACACACACGCTTTGAGCGCGACTGGCATGCGTACTTGGCATGTGCTCTTAAATACATCGTCGTAGTCGTAGACGGGCGTGGGACGGGTTTCAAAGGTCGTGCACTGCGTAACCCGATCAGGGGAAATCTCGGTTATTGGGAAACGCGTGACCAGATTGAGGCTGCGAGGTACTGCGAAGTTGTGTGGTACGATCTGGGAAGACTAAACCAAATTATTTCTCATAGGATATGGGCTTCTAAGAAATATGTGGATCCAAAGAGGATTGGGATTTGGGGATGGGTGAGTGAATCTTCAAACATGAGAAAGGTTTTCTAAGTCTTCATGTAGTCTTATGGAGGGTTCATGAGCGCAAAAGTCCTAGAAGCAAATGCAGGCGTTCACTCATTGGCCATGTCCGTTGCTGTACGTATCATCTTTTATATTGACTAGACTCCAGACCTAATAGACGTCTTCACAGCCAGTAACTAGTTGGAGTCTTTACGGTGCGTCTTACATTCGATCAGATCATACATCTTTCGAACTTTTGTTCTAGACTCGATATACACGGAACGCTACATGTCGACTCCTGCGCTAAACCCGACCGGATATGCGAATGCGTCAATCAGTAACATGACAGGCTTCCGGTCCACGAACTTCTTGCTTGCACACGGGAGCGGGGACGATAATGTGCACTTCGCGAATTCGGCGCATCTGCTAGATATGCTGACGCGAGCGCGGGTGCGCGGGTTCGTGTTCCGTATGTTTACGGATAGTGATCACAGTATCAGCCGGCGTGGAGCGTATCGCGAACTTCATGAGTGGATGACGGACTTCTTGCGCGAAAAGTGGGGAAAAGGCGGGACACGTCGCCAGTGGTAATTTTATTTTACATGTGTAGATTCCGGAGCATATCTTATTTTATTTGGATCTTTCACTCATTCCCGCCCTCTACGGACGATACAATTGAAAGCGATAACTTCAAGACGGACTAGCTCTTCTCGAAATCTCTGTCAACTCCAAGTACGTGCCAATGAACAGCATAAAGTCAAACGACGGAGCTATCGCAACCAGGAATACAGTGCAAGGAATGGTCTACAGAGTCAAGAAGGAATTATCGCAGCTATGCATCATCCATGCGTCCTGATAATGATGCTCGGTACAGTCATGACATGATGCTCGGTCGCTAAGATGGATGGCCCCATTCACACGCAACTGTGGTCTGGATCTGTGTTCAACTCTCATGATTTGGCTATCAAAGATCGAGACCGAAGATAATATCGCTATATATTTGAGCTAGGACAAAGTCGTCTGCACACAAACATTTCTCACATCCGTGGTACTCGTGGTACTAATTCTCTTTAAAAGGTGCGACCGCCGATCAGACGAAGGGTGTTTGTCGCGAGCGCCGCGATTCGCCACGATATATGATATTTAGAATCAAGCATCGAAACTTGACGAACACCCACTCAACCGAAAAGTCAATATCCTCAAGTCTGCAGCTAGCTTACACAAGCATTCAACCGCCGTTCTTATGCATGGTATGATGAAGAAGCACTCAGATGTTGCGTGGCACACAGAAACGTTCCCCTCGGCTTCTAGAAAGATACCCTCCTGTTGGAAGTGTATCGAGATCGCTCTACATTGTTGAGAAATGATCATTTCACATTCCACAAGCTATACACTTCTGATAGCTGATAGTTTCTTTTTCGCTAGCAGCTGAGTCCGACAACAAAATATTGTCGTGTAGTCAGGCCATTTCAAAACAGCGGACGCTTCGCCGGTTGACCGACCTATGCTCTACTGCTTGTACAGACTCCGATTATTCCCAAATTTGAAATTACTAAAGGCAGTTGATCTGACAGGCTTGATTCTATCTTATGATGCGCCTGAAGAACATAGATGCGCTATTCGGCTTGTTCTTCTGCGCCTATAAGATATCTTCTCATGTCATCTCATCGTTTGTTCAACCCCTCTTTTTGTTGGAGCAGTCGTTACGAGGACAACAATTACCTGCTTAATAAAAAATGAGCACCGCCGATTCTATTCCGTCGTTAGATAGCAAGGCGAGTCCATCGCTTATGAGAATTACTGAACCCTTTGATTTTCTGAAGAGTTCCTCGCAAGTAGTATGGATGTCTAGTTCTTGCATTGGCGTACGTGGTGTCATTGATAATTGAACTTGGAATTAACTTTCATCCATAGCTTTACGATGGCGTAAGGCATTCGAACTCGCAGTTTCGAGAGTCAAGGCGCTCACTATTACTTTAGTTTATGGGGCACCGGCACACTCCAACTTTATCTATACTATGATGTTCGGCCCAACTTCCTGTGTCATCTCATGGTTCTTTCTATACTTACACCACACTCGATACAGCGGTACTGGGGAAGTGACAAGTTGTGGCTCAGGCTTTACATAATCGTCATCTGGGCTTTGGATGCCGTGCACCAAGCATTCATCGTGCGGGTCGCTTACACTGCTCTCGTAACGCATTTTGCAGACCCTTTATCTGTAGGAGATATGGATCCGTACGTTGATATGTTGGCGTGAAAATAAATGCTTCGCTAATTCGCTAATTACAATAGGACTATGGTTAGTATAATAATCCTTACCACTTTCACTAGTGCACTTGTGCAGGTCCTCTTCATTCAGAAAATCTGGCGTCGTGAGTTATCATTTTCGTCACTGGAAATATGTGAAACCTGAGATACTCTTGCTTAAGTGAGCAAACATAATTTGACATTGACGGGCATAGTCGTTGCCCTTGTCGTGAGCAGCACCGTGCCGTCAATAATGTATTATACAAAAGCGCGACACTTCACGAACACAGATCAACTCCATTCTGCCTCCGGCCTGGAGCACGTATATGTGGTTATTGCTGCAGTTACAGATGTCTCAATTACAGCCATTCTAGTATATTTTCTCCAATCTAGCCGTACAGGTTTCAGGAGGACGAATACGATCGTCAACCGTCTCATCATCTACACTGTCAACACAGGTCTCATTCCCGGCTTATGCTCAATCGTTTCAATGATTTTTTGCTTTGTTGCTCCCTTTAACTATATTTATATTATGTTCTATTTTATGGTTTCGCAACGTGAGTCCATCATCTCGATTCCTTTTATTGTTACTAACTTTTACGCTCACTTTTTTTTTTTTTCCCTTCGCGTAGTATATTTGAATTCCGTGCTAGCTTCGTCCGTCTACACTTCTTTTGCTCCACGATACATAGAGACCTGACCTGTCATGTAGATTGAACTCACGCCAAAGTCTTCGTGATGATCATTTGGATGGACCTTTTCAAAGGATGAGTACTCAAGTGACAGGAGGCGCCCTCAGCATCCATCCTGCAAGCAGATCTACAGATACTCATAGCGTCCGTTTATTATTTTCCATCTTATAATTAGAGCAATAATCGTTGACAATGCTAATCTTTGTAGGCTCTCATCAACTCGCACGTTATCGACATCAAAACCGATACCATCACGGAACATGACACGGAGAGCTACAATGTAATATCCATCCCTTCCCTTTCGGCTCTGTATACTTCTAACCTCTCTTATCATGCAGAGGTCGGATAAGAGTCGGTTGGGATCAGATACTGAGGTTGACTCTGTACATAATAGTACTAAATGCATGCCGTGAGGGTATGAAGGGCCGAAAGGGCAGATACATGATCAGTTCATTGTGGCCGTGTTGATAAAAATTGACTTTGATCAAATTCAACGATTTCTTGATGACTGCATCCAAAGCTTTTCATCAGGCGCCCCAGAGTGCATGTACGCTTTCTTCCATCACATTAGACGGTCCCACAGCTCAGCTCAGCAGGATTCGAGTGGGAAGTGCAATGAAAAATCCCACCAGAACAACTTCCAACGAATGTGTAGCTTTGGCTCAAACAATAGTATTCTTTCAGCCAGGAAGACAAAATATGCAAAGGAATGGCTGGTACAGCAGTCACATATCGAGGAAGTGTAAAGTCATGGGGCTTGATAGTGATGGGCCCAGATTCAGAACAGGGACTGGCGAAGCGCATGGAAGTGCATCACTTTCCCAAGGTCAGTGAGTAGTATGCGACTCACCTCGCATTTATGATTTCGAGAATAAATATAACTTCCATAGCACACATATCGGAATTAGTAATAAGTGTTTCAAGTTGCGCATACATGCTTAAGGGGCAGGCTGTAAAATATCCCTTTGAGCTCCTATTTTCTTAGCCTTGGATGCATGTACAGTCGCTCTGCCCGCCACGCATGTGGACAGAATTTGCGACTCGCGCGAAGGAAGAAAAGCATGGAAGTTCAAATTTAAAGCTCAACACTGTAAAGTCAAATATCTCAAAACTTCAAAGTCGAATGCTGGGGATGACTCAAAGAGTCCAAAACCAAACGGACGCCGAACCTAACTAAACTTGAAAGCGTCAGCCAGTGGGAATTCCGGATCTGTGGCACCAACTTCAGTCACATTGCCTATTCAAATCAAATGTATATCGGGATCCTGCATGATTCATGATTATTAGCAGTCTGAGACGATAGCTTTTGTCTTATAGCGTTAACATATCATGAACCAAGTGCATTTTCTTATAGGAATATAGTGTATGTAAGGGAGTACTGGTCAAGTATGCAAAATTTGTACTGGATCAGAGTTCCGCCAACACGAGTTTGCCGACAGTGAAAGTCGTCGCAAGCATCAAACCTATGAATGAAGGTACCGGTCGAAATGAGGGCTCAGCCATATACGAGATGAGCAATAACACTGACCAAGGGAGCCTAAGCTTGACAAGAAACCACCCCTCGAGTTACGCTGAAGAATAGGAATCAGTCCGTCAGTTGCTGCGCGTCTCAGCATGCTTGTTCTCACCTTCGAGGGTTCACCCGTGGAGTATCCGATAGTGTACAACACTCTGCCAAATACCCACACAGCGCCAAGGCCGGCGGCGACACAAGGATACGTGAGCCCAGTCACGAGAATACTGAAAAGAAGGGTTCAATATCCCATTGTTGGTCTATATGGAAATTCTGACTACTTACGCGAGAATGTTATGAGGGGTAGTTTCAAGCGTGTTTTGATGAGCGCCTGAATAAATGTGAGTAAGCCTGAATGCCGAATTCAAAAAAAAAAAAAGTGCAGCGTACGTTGAGTGCAATTGAAAATGAGTGCGCTCTTAGATGCTTGGACCTCGGCCTTTTCCGCGTACACTGCGGAGGATGGATGTCAAAGACTAGCTTTTCATTTTGATAGCGAGGAGCGTTATGGACGTACGCTGTGGATAGGCTATCCCGGCCTGCTTGCGCGCAGTGTTGACTCGTATGGACTGCCAAAAGTTAAGGAGAATGGTTGAGGACGCAGCCGCGATGGCGTAGGAGTAACTGATCGAGCGGAATGAGAGAGTAAAAAGACAAAAAAAAAAAAAAAAAATCGAAGAGACACCCTGGTACGTACCCCTCGGGAACCTGGATGGAAGGCATGTGGGAAGAGGATAGGATATATTTTTGTTTTTGAGAGGTGGACTTGATCTGCTTTTATATAGTGTTTACACCCTTTGGACGCGTCATTGCAACTGCCGATATTGGAAGGACGCGCAATTGCTTACGTCGCTGCCAGCCTTACTAAGCTTACTCACACGAGCGCTGCATCTCCTTAAGCACTTGTATACAGGGCAGAAAGTCTGTTGTACGGCGCTGCTTTGGAGATGCGTCAAGCTCTAGGACTAGACAACGGCGAGACTCAGAGTATACGTGGCTTTACGTAACACGTGAAACGGTGACGTGACGTGACGTGACGAATCGGTTCTGTAATGTAATGTAACGTAACGGTCACGGCGTCGTATATATATTAGCAATTTATTTTTAACATGGCTACTATGAGATTTTATGACGAGCTATAACTATTGTATTATCATCTATCGTATGTACGTATAAACGAGATGTTGGAATATGATATATGAAGACAGGGACTGAGGAGCGCGGAAAACGGTATTAGTGGCACATCTGGCACAGATTGGGGGATACATCACATCGACAATAGACAACTTCCTGATCCAGGGAAGTGCGATAGATAATGCAAGGGGGTTACTGTGAAATGAAAAGGATATATGTGCGGAGCATTCAGATGAAAGATTACTATGACTTGGAGAAGATCCATAAAACGTTGGCATTTTCGCTGGATGCTTGTAGACGCCGCGCACGGCGCGACTCTTTTTTCCACAGTTGAGCGACTAGGTCTCCCTCATGACCTCATCCACGGGAGTGAAAGCTTCGAAATACGAACGGCCTGCCATCATAGGGTCGACGGGACTCTCTTGCACAGAGTCAGGGGATGTTGCGAGTGCATTAGCAAGCTTGGAGGCGAAGCCGGGGGTAAGAAGCATCTGTGGCGAGCTAAAGCTCGTCGCGGACTGGGGCGTTGGCAACGAGAGACGCGTGGAGTTGAGCGAGCTGTCTATATCTGACAAGATGCGGCGGTACGCTTGCGCATCGGGCGGTGAATGGTCCTTCGCAGGCACCGCGGGCAGAGGCATATCTGGAGGCGCCGGCGCTGATTTACGCACGTGCGAACGACGGGACCGACTTCGTTAATTTGATATTATAGACTCAGTGATTAGGACAAGGTCAACCGTTGAAAAACTCTCAGACATACTGTAATGCATCCCCAGCGCTGTTACTCCTGAGGCGCTGGATGAAACCTTGTGCCATATCGCTGTCCGAGCAGCGGTGAAGCGCAAGCGCAGCCCTGCCCTTGCTCGGACTGCGGAAAACAGACTTGCTGAAAGATGCGCTTGCAGCACGGCCGGGACTCTTCACAGCTCCGCACGGACTATTTGCGACGGTGATACTCGAGCGACGGCGACGCAGACGGGGGCGTGGAGGCGGAAACTGCGTATCGATGTGGATCTTCGGCGGCGGGGAAAGCATGTACGAAGTTGACTGTGCAGCTGAAGCAGGCGTGCTGGGTGTCTGCGCGCTAGGCGGCTGCGGCGAGTGCACAGCATCAGACGAAAAGGGAAAAGAAGTGCGGATGCTGGAAAGGCCGAGTGAGAAAAGAGAAGAGTATCCAGTAGCAATCATCATGCAGAACAGAAAAGAGGCGGACAAGAAGAGAAGAAGGTGATGGGGCGTTGACGTTGGTAACAACGACAACGGGGAATACTTGGCGAGGCGTTTCGGACGACGGGCTGCATTTAAAGGAGGCTGTCAAAGACCACGTGATCGTGTGCATTTAAACTTAAACTTCAAGTCCAATTTGGTTCCGGGACCCCGCCCAAAGGAGAAACTTTCAATAAAACACACTTACAGCTAGAACAGCCTCTATCAGCCGTAGCTCTGCCGAAATCTCAGTCTGCTTCTCCAAGGGCCTTTCACCTTGACCGTTATGACTGTGCTCCATGGTCTATTTGCTTTCTGTGACTTGGTTGCCAAGGGGCGCGCTGTTGGCACCGCGTACTTCGCATAAGTTTGATGAAACAAAACACACACATGCACACCGTGACGCCTATTTCTAGCATTATCTTCGCGGCTCGCCCTTTGTCTGTCACCAACTTCACCGCATCGCTTGATCAATATATACGCCGTGCCCCGACAGTATACGCTGTCTTTTCCTTCGGAGACAGGATCAAGTGAGGAGTACGCTGGCGAACTATAATTGTCTGCCCTTCGTGGCTTCAATGGCTGTGCGGTTGAGAGCCGCCTCGATATCTGCCTCTAACTATCTCCGATCTAGATTCTGCACAGCAAACGTAGTCATAAATCCACTGTGTCCAAGGAGCTAAAGGGGTCATCATCAACTACCTTATGTCCAAGCTCTATCGTAGAATCTAAGTAGGAGGATGAGACTTATATAATGTGTGTACGCTGTGTGTATTTGCGATGACTGCTCAGGGTAAGGGCAGAAGGCGCTGAGAGATATCTATGAAGACCCTAGCGCGAGTTCAATCTGTACGAAAGGTAGTCTTGTGCGTACTGATAAACGTGAACAGAGAAAGCTAGTACTGAATTCATGTATACTACATGGATAAAAAGAGCGAATGTACGTACGTACGTTGGGAAATCATGAAATAGAACGTGGCATTAATGAAACTAATCGGGTCAATAAGACAAAAAAACCATTGCAGTGACTGCGAAAATTCCCGGAATGAGGCCCGGATTGATCGTGAATCGTGACGTGACAATAATATCCGTAACGTTGACCCCGAAAGAGGAAGGTAGTTCACATCTGCGTGCCGTGCATATCAACTCCAGTCTCCGTCAGTCATTTAAATAGCGAAACCTCTCGCATTAAATATCAAGGGCTCAAATCACTGTTTCTCAACCAACTTGAGCTTATGATTTGCCTTAGGATCATGTTATTTATGATGTATTGATCAAAGAGGCAGATATAACTACCTTCCTTTTTTCAAGGGGCATGTCAATCTCTGGACCCACCTGAAATGAAGGAAGCTACTGCAGCACACGGCCAACGCAACGAAGAGGCATTATTCCTGAAGGTTGGGTCTACCAACGATGTCGTGGATTGAGATTTTGCCAGAGCTAAAAATCCTCGATTCGGCAGAAGCCGCGGCGTGTCAGCTCATGCCGCAACAACGACGGGAAGTCGTAAACATCATACACATGCAGCACATTTTGGTGGTTTCAATGGTCATCTAGCAACGATATGGGCAACGTCGACAATGCGACGACATCCAAGAAGAAACGTGAGTATGCCACGCTACTCATAGACACGGTGTTGGCTGAATGTCGCATGCAGAAATAGACCCGGTTGTCGATTTTGTCGCAGGAACGATAGCAGGTGCGCCGACTAAATTCGGTCATTATCATTATAAAAAGAGATAAGGCAAAATACGACCTCGCACAGGAATTGCTGGGCTCGCAATCGCCTATCCCTTTGACACCGGTCAGTGATGTGTTTGAACGGTGCCAGACTCGTTCTCATCTGAGAGCCATTGCAGTCAAAGTCCGCTTCCAGAGTCCCGAGACGTCCGTCAAATACCGCTCGACGTTCCATGCGTTTTCCACGATTGTCCGTGAGGAGAAATTTAAGGGTTTATACAAGGGAATAGTGTCGCCCATGGTGCGTACCCTGACATCAATACCTCTTCTCAGAATTGTTCAAATAGATGTCGTACGTAGCTCTCCTCCGCTCCGCTAAACGGTCTTGTCTTCTCGAGCTATCGCTTCTTCATGCGTGTGCAACTGAAATCGGAGAATGACGAACCGACGATTACACAGATAGGTGTGGCCGGCGTCGGCAGCGGGATTGTTGCGTCGTGAGTTCTGACCTTTGACTGCATTCCCACTTCNTTTTTTCTTTTCTTAATTCCATCAAAATTATCAACTGCAAACGCTGCTACAGGCTGATAACATGTCCCATTGAGCTCATCAAGATCCGCCAGCAGAATATTATTGAGAGCCGACCAACGACCCGCGCTCGACATCTTCCGCAGGAATGGCATCAGGGGTCTGTATCGCGGATTGACCGCTACGGCATTGCGTGACGTCGGTTACGGCGCTTATTTTGCTACAGTAAGTTGGATATTCGCTTTCGTTGTTCTTGACTGTAATAAGAAATCGGACTGTGTAGTATGAAGCAGCATGCCGTTATTTCTCCCGCCCTGCCCCGCGGGACTCGTCTCTCGGCCGTCCCATTGACCGAGCGACAGAACGCCCTCTAGGCAACCCTACAACCAGCCCCATTGACCATTCTTCCCTCCTTTCCGAAGTCGAGAGCGAACGAGTCAAGCTTTCGTGGCCTGCATTACTGCTCTCGGGTGCGATGGCAGGCATAAGTGGTTGGATTGCAAGGTTTGCGTTCGACGTCGTAAAGACACGCGTGCAGAGTGTCGACTACTGCCCTTCGGGTCCAGGCCAAAAGTCCGCTTCATATCCTTCTCAAGATATAAATATCACTACCGCTCCTACTTCTAGCAGCACATCCACCATCACGCATCCTTATAGAAATACCCTATCTACAATAGTATACTCTTATCGCACTGAGGGTGTGCGCTTCTTCTTTCGCGGGATGGCGCCTACATTGATGCGGTGCGTTGTTGCTCACGAGTCCGCGTTACATACAGTCTCTTATTCTATTGACAGAGCGATACCCGTTAATATGGCGACATTTGGCGTGTTTGAGGGCGTTGTGCACCTACTATCCTAGACCCCATTCCTCATCGATATCCACGGCTGACTGCAAATTAGTCTTCATAGAATATGTATTATCAGGAATGCATGTTCATTACTCATTACTCAAGCCTATACATGCTATAAGGGCAACAGCAGACATCACTTGATAGAAATTATTTGTGCACCATACAAATATTCTACATATAAATATCAATATTCTTGTTCCGCTGTATCGTGCGCCATCCCAGAGCTCAAGTAGGCCAAACATGATCCATCGTTGTTTCTTTGCTGTTCTCGACACTCGCGCAAATTACTACATGCACGAAGTCCACAAGCCGTTGGTCGCCACCCGGCGGTCAACTCTTTGGGTTGCGCTCTCCCAATTGTTGATTTTCAATCTTTACAAGTAACTGTTCAACTTTCATGTGCCAGCTTGTTCCGTCGGGCTCACACAGATTTCCTTTTCTGTCACCCGAGAAAGATTTGCATTTGTCGCACCTCACTGGCATCCTCGCTACTGCGATAATGGAGGAGAAGTCGTCCTGGCATCCAAGGAGGATGTCAAATTTCGCGTCCATTCTCTCTTCTTGAAGAACGTGTCCGGCTTTTTCCCGCCAAATGTTCGACATACCCAGAGACATGCAGGAGGACGCAGACGAGCCGATTCGAATGTATGAATCCACTGAGACATTAAGAAAATTTGCTGGATTGTATCTATCCTCTCAGGGCATGTTTCCCGTCCCGGGATCGCTCAAGGTCATGTGGGGATTTCACAAAAGTGGCTGAAAAGTACGACATGCCCCATGTTCTCGAGTCGATACACATATTTGCGCGGCTGGATGGATCTCTACTTGACGAGCCTGTTGACCTGTATTTGCTCGCATGTAAGTGGAAGTGGAACGACGTCGCTGGAATCGCTTCGACGACGACACTCAGAGATAATCTGGCCACACCACAAAAAATCTGAAAAAACTACGTCAGCTCAATACGGAGGACATAATAAAGCTACTGAACCTTCATTGGTCGCGAAAGGAGATGATCGTCAGACAATTGATCGATTACAGTATAAAAGCCAGCGAATATGACCGTGATGACATATGTAAAAATATGCAAGAGGAAGTGGAAAAGTGGATAAATCACAAAGGCAATGTAAGTACTGGTGTGTACACCTGGAGGGTGTTTTGGAATGATGTGGCAGACTATCTCCAAAAAGATCCGCTCGGGACAGACCTCAATGATTGTGGGTTTTGGCTAATTCATGGGAAAGAGTTATTGGACTATACTTGCAGTTGTTGTGGTCGAAAAGCAATATTCTTAAAAAACAGCCATGGGCCTGATGTCCTCTGCGCTGCAGCGCGCACCGTCTAGTACAAACGCGCTGATGACGTTGAATTCATAATGCTGAATCGTCTTTGTAGCATATCCAAGCTTGTCAAAGTACCATTTAAATACAATTTTAATGAAGCATGGCCGCCGAGAAACCAGTCAGATATAATGTAAGGATTAATTAGCTAAAACTACAACATATCAAATAGGTCGAAGCTTGCTCAGAAAGAATCCGTCGTAAGCTGCACCGGAATAGTCTGCCGGAATTCCTGCAATACTGATCCTTCCGAGGTTGGCTGTATAATGGATACTATTAGCATATCCTATTCAATCAAGTGCCCCCGGTCAGACATACATAAATGAAATACAAAAACAACAAATGCAAGACATACCTTTACAGCCAAGGATCTCGTCTGGAATCCGCCACATCTGACTCCATGCTGAGGATCAATGCAGATTTCTCCCGCCCAAGTCACGGAATCGCGGGTGGCGTTCGCAGTATACATGAAGCCTTCACCAAGGACAATACGTTTATGCACTCTTCGCGGGTTCTCTTCTTCGTGATCTGAGGATCGCGAGCGATCGCGTCGCGAGTGCCTACGTAGACGCGAGTCAATGGAAACCTCGCGCTCGAGTGCGACTCGGATCTTTGGCTGCGGACCCGTAGGAGAGGCAAGACTCTCCTGCGAACTGCTCGACGAACAGCTTGACATCCTCAAAAACGGGTCATCTGAAGCGCCGTTAGGGGACGATGACAGCCCGCGAAAACTCTGCAGATGCTCGGTAATATGCTGGCGTATGAAGCCCGCAAGAGAGACAGACGAGGGAGGAGCGGCTTTTGGTAGGAAAGAGGACGAGGGAGGTTTACTGAATGAACTTATAACCGCTTTAGGGCCATTCATCTTCAGAAAAAATGGGATCGACGCCCACATAGGGGTTATTTGTGAATTTGGGAGATAGAGCTGATTAGGAAAAGAGCCGCGTATCAACAAAAGCTTCTCCTGGATAGATGTGCTGAGCATACCTTAGTTTTAACAGGCTCAGCATGAAGAGAATCTAATTCGATGGTAGCATAGAAACGCGTCGACGGGGCCTTTTTCGACGATTTTGCCTTAACTGAGAAGGGAGGAGGTACAGAGGGGCGCGTCTGGGGACTGTATTCAAAAGGCACATTTAGGACGACGTTTCTTTTCCATTGCGACGCCAATGATCTCAGCTTCATGTCCCACGCCCGCGCCACGACAACTTTGATTGAGTAGGACACCTCGCCTCTGAACCCCGAATAGTCTGGGAGAACTTCGCGGAATGAGGGAGGGAGCGGCGCAGACTCGCCATCAGCTTCGGTATAGTAGGTCGGCAAACTGGCCTTGAAGGCAAGAGTCAACGTTGACGGTCCTCCGCCACCGTATTCCGCAGGGCTGTTGTCATCTGGCGCATCCCAGCATACGAGCAACTCAGAGAGTACGACGGCCCGGTCAGGGCCGTGTGCACCGAGCTCGTGCTGTATCACATGTCCCTCTATCTACTTATCAAAGATCAGAAAGAGGAGATGCATTTTGCGTGAGATTCCAAGAGGTTTAGCAGCTACGATCAGACTAGAACGCACTCTAGCTTCAACCTTCGTGATGCCGGCCGGGTTCGTGAGATCGATCGTGCCTTCAACGATCCCTCCTCGCCCATACGAAGGACCGTTTGCATTCTCTTCCTGGCCTTTCAGCGTCAGCGTCACCCCCGACTTGTGCACGACAAAGTCATGCTGAGGCCGATACAAAGTTTCTTTGTGTGAGACTTTGCGCTGGAACAAGCAATTTAGCTCAGCCACGGGGATATAAGCATGTTATGTACACACCATGTCAATATTGCCGCTGGTAGGCAGAAGATGAGCCAGCGACGAGGACGAAGGCTTGTTCAGCAGGTGCCCTTTGGTTTGAGCGGCACATTGAGGATGATCGTAGGGATATGGGGATTCTGTAGCGCTGGCGAAGGGATGCCTGTACATACCGCAGAGAAGTAGGTCTACTGGTGCGGTACAAGTATGAGTATGAGAGAGAGAAGGAGTCGATGGGGGACTGAGACGTTGTTATGTTGAATTCTCTGTATCTGACTGATTTAGGGATAATCAAAGAATGGAAAGCATACTTCTGCCCTCCGATACGGGAACAAACGTACATGGTTGAGCAAGAGTTCTCATAACACCCTTTGAGACTTGTAGCCGCCATCAAGGGAACACCCTTTTTTAGACTTTATCTCCTTGCCACATTTAGAAACCGACCAGCGATTAACCTCTCATCAGTTACGTCACCGTGCATCACGTGGCGGTAATTCTATTTAAGCCGATAGACAAATCAGGCGAATAGTACTGTCGTGATACTCAGACCTGGGAGCGTCACCGACTTCGACAGTCCAGCTCCCAGCGTCTCCCAGTCGACTTGCTGGCTCGTTCTCGCACCACCAACTGGCGTCCCAAGTCCCACAGGCGATAAATCGATGTCTGTCGTCGTGTTTCCCATGTTCATTAATATGAACGAAGTGCGTGCTTGTCCTATATCTGTCCTCTGCGGCTGGTCGACCTTGAACAACAAACCGAAGACGTTATCCGGAAGCCCAGCAACGTCGAAGCGCGTCGCTCCCATCCAAATGAAATTCGCGAAATGCTTCATGACGAAAAGTCGCTTTGTTGTGTATAAGGCGAAGTTCTCGTTCGTTGCATAGTCAGGGTCGTAATAGACCTGTTACCTAAGTGTCAGTCAAGAACGTATAAGATATGGGAATCAGAAGCTTACTAGTCCGTCATTCCATCCATTCGGATTGGCTGTAATCGGACAATTGGCATTTCCGAGAGGAGAACATCCTATTCCGCTCGAAAGCGCAGTCCAGAAATCGAAATGGGCATCAAGTCTGTAAACAATCGATTGTCAAAAGAAGGCAACAGAAACGTAACAATGAGGTTTACATTTGCGTGAAGCTCTGGTAAACAATCTGGCCTAGCTGGAGAGCACCTATGATTGTCGGTCTAGGAAGGAACTTGAGCCGTCGTTAGATGTCGTAACTTTTATCTCGAAGACTTACTCGTAAATCCCCGAGTATGTCAAAGGAGCTGCTGGGTCTCCGTCAGATGCAGAATCAGCCGTAGCATAGCAGCAGATCTCGGTGAACCATGTGTTCTTCCCACTCAAGTTCCTACCGATTTCTCCCATCTGCGCTACAGTCGAGTCGCTCCCGAATCCGTACTGGTGGTGGCACACCGCTGCAAGGCTCGACGCTGCCTCAGGGATCCAAGTCGGCGCCTCTGGGATAAAGTTTCCTGTCGAGCTCGATTCGTCTGCCATTATGCCAACGGAGGTCAGGTTCGCGGCATCCAACGTAGAACGTAGGGTGTTGACGACCGACGCCCGTTGTTCAGGGGTGACAATCATACCCTCCTGGCCGCATGGCGTTACGTTATTGCTACTGAAATTCTAAGAGAAAACATAAGCTGTCGATTCAATGTCATATGCCAAAAGGTGTACATCATCAGGCTCGTTCATAGGAGACACATGCGTGATAACGATGCCTTCTTCCTTAAAGTGGGCGATCACATCAGCGAGGTACTGCGCGTAAGCAGGTATCTGAGCGTCGACAAGTGTGCCTCCACAGCTTCTGTTGTTGCTCGTGAACGCAGGTGGAGCAGAATTCACGAACGCGGTGAGCACGGGGACGTTGTGCTCTGCCGCCTTCTTGAGGAAGTAGACACCCGCAGCGTCAGCTGACCAGTTATATACCCCCGGAGACACGTAGAATGTCTCTGGAGCACGGCTATTTATATTAAAGATCAATATCATAGATATTAATCGCGCCGGTTGGAACGTACGCAGGAGTACCGACGAAGACACCGCCGCCGCCGACATTGTAGCGGTACGATGTTAAGCCCGCGCCTGTCGATCCAAAGAGAAACTCTGCGGCTTTCTCGCGTACGCCCTCGGGGTAGTTGACGAGGTCGTTTGGCCACCACGCCCCGCTCGCACCGATGCCGTGCATCACTTGCGACGGGGTAGAAGAGACATCTAGTTGGCCTGCAGGCGAAGTACCAAAATCAATAAGTGTAAGCTCAGGATGGCGCAAGAAATGTCACCGTATGTCAAAGAGATACAGACAGTGAGAGCGGCAAGCAGGAAGAATTTTCGAATCATTGGCAGTAGAGTCACTGCTCCGTGATTACTGCAGTCCTTCCCCACTCTTATATGATATCGAGACGCCAGCGCAGAGATTGCTGCAGTACCAAATATAAGAACATCCAAGCTATCAGAAAGATCTTTAAATAATGGAGAACCAGTTGTCAGACGAGAATCTACGTCCCGGCCCGGAATCTCAGTGCTTGTTTATATATAATCCGGTGGGGATAGATTATAATATAATATTAATATTAATATTAATACTAGTATCGAAGCTGTGTGACGCGTGACAGTATCTCTGCCAGCGTTTCATTCGGACGCAAAGTCTTCTTGACGCAGCCTATTTCAACTTCATCTGACATACAGCTTTCTTGTACACGCTTGTAAAGATAGTTGACAAGGCCATTCGGTCACCACGACCACGACCACGACCACGACCACGATCTTTGGTGCGATTCTGTCACCGGTACTACATCACGGATTTTTTCCAACAGGCTTGTTGTAAGTAATGAGGGACCAGTGTGACAAACTTTATGTAGCAGCAGTAGTACTGGGACAGTAATTACTGGTAGTTAATCTTAATCCGACTGGTATATTGCTTACAGAAAGCGATAGCAAGTGTAGATACAAACACAAATCTTACAATGGATACTTCAAGCTGCTCATATAAATTTTCGAAATGCCAGTCTATGATATGCAAAAGATCAGTCTCTACCTCGTTGCGGTCCTCGACCCCTTCCTTCCCCTTGCTCTTCCTCTTCCTCTTCCTCGACCTTGACTTCTCCCGCCCCGGCCTTTGGCCCCGCCAAGGTCTGGTATACTTTGCGAAAAAGTCTCACCGCTGAGCGCACCACGGCCGCCCTGCTTAGCAACGGAATTAGAAGACGCCTCATCTTTGAGAGCTTCAAGAGCAGCGTCGATGTTGATACTGATGTCTACATCTTCCGCCGATTCTGCGATTTGACTGACAGAATCACTTTGACGGTGATTCTTGCTGAGAATTTTCATCATCAGTAGGCGTAAGCATTAGAATTCGAAAACGTCCAAGAAAGAACTTACGCAGCATGCTTGCTACCGTGACCCGCTTGGGATTGACGCACCATCTGGCCACTCTTACCACCACGTCCAAAACGTATACTCGGTGGAACGAGTGACAGAGAACCCATTGAATTAATCATTCTGTCCACGTCATCATTCTGAGCATGTGGAATCTTCGCAGGCGTTAGCCTACTCTGGCGCTCACTAGAATCGCCTTTCTTTGAAGCAAAGTTTTCAGTTTTGCGTGGGTCTGTCGAAGGTAACTTATCAGCATTTACAGTTCCTGCTGAGGGCATCTCTTCGTCTTTGCTCTCATCATCATCACTGTCATCACTGCCTTCTTCAATTCCGTTGCCTTCAACTTCCATGACTTCTTCATTTCTCCCTTCATCGTCCCGCGCCTTCCAAGATCCACGGATCAGGCTAGCGCCTTCACCCCATCTTTTCAGTAGACCGCCAACACCCTTGTTCGTGACTGCAAAGAAATATTCTTTTGGAAAGCCATGGACTTGTATCAGATGAAGCCTACGCTTCTTCGGGTTGATAAAGAGACGCGAACAAAACTCGAGATGACATGCAAACTAGGAAAACGCTTGCTCAGAAACCTCTGGCGATTGGAAGATAGAAAGCAGAAAAAACGCACAATTTTCTCCCCTCGTTCCTTCCGAACAAGTGCCAAAGGGTTATGACATTCAGTTTGATGCTGTGCCATTATAGTGTATCAGGAAATCCCATCGTTGATGCTCGAAAAAAAAANGGGTAGCGCACATACCAGCTCTAACAGCCGCGCATTCGGAAACACAGCTGCACAGCTTTTATCTGCGCATACGTGAGCATGGAACTTCGCATAGTGCGCCTCCAACTCCTGCGAGTCCGCGAGCGCAGTCGGCGCGTTGCGTGGCGGATGACACGTTGGCGGAAGCGTACACAGCAACGGCGCAGCGGCACGCCCAACGTGGTTCGCGATACGCTGAGCCTTCGCTGTCGGCGTCAGTGATGGAGATGGCGTCGATGAGCGCGATGAGCCTGCTGGAGTGTGATCGTCTCCTCGGGGTCGTTTATTAGAGGAAGATGCGTTCATGAAGGTTCGCGTTGAGGGCAAAACTCTACGCGCTGTGCAGCCTGTGCTTCAGACGAGAGTTTCCTAATCGGGCTGTAGTTGTCTTTCTGCCATCCACAAAATGAAAATGTTGATATTAATCCTGGCGTTCTCGCCAGGTACTACTAAGAAGAAACCTAGCATACTAGTAGCTAGTATAATTTGATTTTCATGCAGAAAACGATCATATGTACAGTATACATTTCTTCTCTTGATGAATATCGATAGCTATGCACTTAAGCATATGTTTCTTGATTTTGACTACAAAAATGGAGTGATATACGTACACGCCGCGCATTGGAATCATGAAGCGATTAATACCTGGAATAAAAAGAAACAACATCAGCGTCTCCCATTATGATTAAAACGGACGTTTAGGGGCGAAGTGCTCCTGTCAACAGCATATGACGTTTGCGGAAAGGAAATGTAATAGAGGCAGGGGGAAAACCTGCCAGCATGGTGACCAAGCATGCAACCAGGGCACTCCCAAAGATATCGATGGCATAATAAAATCTAGGAGAGAAACTTACTGCTGAGGGGGTTAATCCAAGCTCGCGGAGAGTCTTCGAGAAGTCTCCGCGCGAAAATTGCTTTCTGCACATAAAAATAAATTTTAAGAAAGAGGTTATCTTATATATATATATATATATATATACACGCACTTTGGGTAATGCATAGCGAAGCTGACCGTGTCGGCATCGACACTGAGCGTCTGGCTGGCTAGGTACTCAGCGACCTCGAGCAGTGCTGTAGGCGAGATGAAATATCAGGAGTCGGATACTTCCAACATACATGAAAATAAACTACATACTTGACTCGCTGGGTAGAGTGGTCACGTATGGTTTGCCGCCACTCGTGAGGCGGATTTGCAATCGCGTTTCCTTGTAGTCACGTCCAGCCACTGAGGCCGTACCCGAGGTAGGAGCTGGTGCAGCCGGAGTCGCTTTAACAAGAGTAAATATGCTGTATAGAATAGTTCATAAAATTAACATAACACACCGACGACGGGCACTGACCCGCCCGCCCTCAATGCCTTCTCCCTTTCTGCGCGCTCTCGTCGCTCAGCCTTATCCTCTTCGATCTTGCGTTTGACCTCCGCACGCGCGCGCGCCTCATCAAGCTTTTCCCGACGTGCACTCTCCGCGGCCTTTATAGCCTCCTTCGCCTCGAGATCTTGGCGGATTGAACCTGCGTCCTTGCCAGCCTTGCGTCTGATCGCCTCGTTCTCGCGCATCTCTTTCATCTCTTCCACGCTCTTCTCTTTACGCTTCTCCGCGAGCTTTTCACGCAGGTAGGCGAGCTTCTGGGTGCGCTCCTCATCTGTGAGGGGTTTGACCTGAAAGTTGGGATGAATACAGTGAAGGATAGAACGAGCTGAGAATAAAACAAAAGGGTACAAATACCTCTTCTGTTGACTCCTCGAACTGGTCGTGCCCGCTTTTACTCGCGTGGAAATTGGCCCAGTCGGTATCTTTGAAAGTTTTCCCGCACTGCGTGCACTTGATGCTCTGCGCTCCGAAACAAGCTTCAATTCATGACCCACATTACCCCAGCGCCTCTCCAACAGGATGTGGCGTACCTTGGCTTCAGGCCCAACACTGCTCTCACCTGTCACCGCACGCAGCGTCTCAGCATCGTCTTCATCCACGTCCATCGCTGCTCCGGCCGATGCGCCCGACGATGCCTGCGCGGCAGGATCGGGTATCGGATCGTCTGTGTGTGCAAACAGGAAGTCGAGCGCGGGCTGGAGTCCTGCGTTACGCGTCGCCCGCAATGCCCAGTCGACGCGTGCGGACTCGAAGCCCATTCCCAAAAGGGCCTCCTTGTCACCGGCCATTGTTTTCTATTTCCTGTCGTGTGTTGTTAGGTAGTTGTCTTTGACGGTGGCAGTAAGATGAAGAAAGACGACAAATGTGTTCCAGGAAAGATAGTCCGATTCGAGTGAACCTGCAGGAACTTGAATAAGTAATGTAATGTACACTGCATGTACGAGGCTATGCGCGCGTTTCTCCTTGTCCTCTGCTCTGCAACATGTCTTCAGCGATCTATCATAATAATACTGGGTACAAATTAAGCAGGGCCCTTCAATTTGTACGCATCTATCAAATCAACATACTGTAGAACGCTACGTTTTCAATTTGCGAGGTTTCGACGCAATGTCGGCGGAGTCTATCAGCACAAATGCGACTGTAGGCAATCTTCCTGGGCCTGGCTACATACTCGGACGTATCTACAATCCTAGGCTGCGCGTGCGTCTCGAAAGGCCATTCGATTCGTCTTTCTGCCACGATACAATTTCAACGGATGGCTCAGAGGTGTCCACAATCAAATCTATCAGCAGTGTCAGCACAGATGCGACCGCAGACAATCTTCCTGGACCTGGTCGCATAGTCGGAAATATCTATGGCTCTCTGGGTGTACATATCGAAAGGCGATTCAATTCGTCTGTCCGTCACGAGACAGTCTTAGCGGAGGTCTCTGAAAAGCTTACAATGGAGTCCATCAGTACAAACGCGACCGCAGACAATCTTCCTGGGCCGGGTCGCATACTCGGAAATATATATGGCTTTCTGGGCGTGCGTCTCGAAAGGCAGCTCGGCCGTCTTGCAGACAAGATGGGCTATGGACCCCGGGCGACGGCAATCAGGATACAGAGACGACGCGGTATCATTAATTCGGCGTCTTTCAGTGCGTACAGGATTAAAGTCGAAAATAAGAAACTCGAAGAAGATTGCAAGCGCATGCTAAAATACGCCGGGTACTTAGCGCTACTACACGGTTTTGTGCATTAGCTGACCAGTGTTTTCAGGTCAGAAGTTATACCAACAAGTAAACAGGCTTTGGACCATATCACAGATCTTGCATTCCGCGATCAGCATGTCCAAGGTCTTCTTAACAGTTTGGGTGCGCTCCGTGCCATACGACGGATCGAGAAACAATCCTTTATCTGGTACTCCTACGACGGCTCGTTACTCAGTAGCTCTCGTAAAGCACTCGTTTCCCTTGCCGATACAGAAATAACTGTGCTGGGCCATAAGCTTAGTGCATATGATCAAATGGGATCCAATGATCAGGAAATCATACACGCAGATCTAAAGAGATTCTTAAAGTACGGCACGATCGTTATTTCATATTTGATACAATCTAATTAAGCCTATTCAATGAACAATAGTGACGCCGACCGTTCATTTCTAATTTACCGACATTTTGCACGATTATTTCTACGAGAAAGTCGTATCATAAACCTTATTTTTCTTCTAGTCCGCTTACAGGCCGGCATATTCACGTCCGAATGCCCAGTAGAATTCGAGTGGGATCAGGTTGATGACATTCTTAATACACTGCTAAAGAGTGCAGTCACAACCTCAGCGCCCATGCGTCTCTTGGTAAAAATGTACGACAGCATGCTGGAATTTATTATTTGGTAAGACCATTACATACGCGTCATTTGCGCATTTAGACTTACGAGCAACCATAGTCATGCGAATAAGCTGCCTAAAACAACTAGTTCAGAAACATTTCAATGGATCGCTGCTTTCGACACCACTGAAGATATTCACGATCATAGTCACGCAATCCATTCCTATCATCTTCTGATTGGAATAGCATCCAGAGATGATTCTGAATTTCCGTTGCATTTTCAGCCTGACAGTCTCGAATATCGCCGTATCTTCCGCGTTGACCTGCCACACCTTCAGGCATTGTACCCACATCCGGTATTGCATCCCCTTCTATCAAGGCTTGCCTGCCGGCCAGACGCTATCATGTGCCAGATCCTCAATCAGCGTAGAGGGTCGCCAGATAGACACATAACCTTTCCCGACAATACACTTTGGGTTCTTCCTTACCAATGCCTTACAAGTTTATCTTGGGAGCTAGCACGCTACGCTGATCAGTGCGTTTTCCCGTCTGATAAATCTTCAGATCGCTTACCTCCGGGCCGCAGTGAGGATGACCTTCTCAGGAACCGTACTCGATACCACGTTAGAACTCTACTTTCCGTAGACAGATATTGTCGATCTGCAATTTTGAAAGCTATCTCCGCTACTCAATTCTCAAAGACTCTAGAATATAAGTCAATCCTGGAATGCACTAAGCAGGCATGCACCCCCACGTTCTCAAGCCAGTCACAAGTATGCATATATAGACACTGTGACGATGATGGCAATCTCGTCCACATTGTCGTAAGAGTTCTATTGCCATTCGCATATCTTTTGTTTAATTATAGTTTGCACCTTTAGGACCGATTTCAGCTATGTCACAACAATCTATGCAGGACGACGCAGCAGCTACTGCTCACCAGCTCAAGTACTTTTTTACTCAAGCTGTTTGTGCCATATGGTACAGCCTTCTACAGTGAAAACCATCACGCATTGCTTGCTGGACATTCTACGCAAGGTGACAACTTATACGTAGCATGTGATACTCAAGGCGGCATCGATTATCCTTTCGCAATATCCGAGGGGGAGCAACTCTCGAGCTTTCACACCAAAAAGTGGAAATCTGATGGGTCAGCATCATGGGACAATGATCACATGGATTTTGCGGTGTATGTACTGAGCTATGAGCCTGAAACATACGCTCCAATCTCAGAAGATGGGCAAGAACTTCTGGATTCAACAGGGCCTTATTCGTGGCAGCCGGTGGAAGTGGCAGAGTGGGATGAGTGGCTGCTGCCGCTTGAAAAACGAAGGGAGTTGGAAGGACTATATATCATGTAGTGTTAAATGATATGCCACAATTTTGAGTATTAAAGAGACTGTAATGAATAGTTCTGATGCCTCTCGCCGACAAGTTACTGTTTTTGAAGTATTTTGTTTCAACGACGGATTGCTTATGTCTAGTAATATGTAAGCGCAGACAGGCCATTCCCTATGTATCTACACCGTGACGGAAAAACGCCGGATAGGGTACACAAAAGTCATATCTGATATTGACAAATGTACTTATCATTAAATGCCTGAGGATCGTGTTGTTGATCGGCGAACCTATAGGTTGTGAGTGTCAAATGCTGAGTACGAGTGTAACTGGGTCCTGGCAAGTGCCACAGATATCCTTCTTTCGCAGGGGGGCATGTCGACGACTTATGATGCACTTAAGACGCAGGGGGGGGGGACTACAAGACGCGCCAATTCGAGATACATACTCTGTCTGGACTAAGGAATACTTTCAAGTTGGCACCCGAGCACCTCGGCCTATCAAGGATAGTCTTTTCGATTCAATATCTTACTCAACAACTCAGTGAAGGTTCAGTATTAATAGTGTATATTAAGAAGGCATTCGGCCCCTCCAATAATCTTTGCCCAAAGCTAAAATGTTGTTAATAAATTGAGTCGTATTTTCTGAATGCGAGTTCTTCTGGTCGTGTCTCTGCGCAGTCGGTAAGTAATATGGGCGGGATGCTCCAGTGTGAGTACCATCGCAAAACTCCTGAGCTTGCAGAGAAAGGTTTCTACATCTGCTCTTTCTCGATTATAGGCATGCTATTTACATACAATGCCGAGACTCGTCGTCTTCCTCAAATCTATGGGGGCTGTTCGTCTATCACCAAAACCGTGTTCGCCTTGTTATCCTAACGGCGTCTAATCTTCCCAATCCTGATCATGACTCTTTGTTTTGGAATAATTTCGGAATGACAGGTCACGTCCGCGCCCATATGAATGTTGGACCGTTAACAAGACATCGCATTTGATTCACGACGACGTGCGCGTGCCAATGCAGCGCGGGAGCTGTGACAGTATCCAGCTAGTCCAAAACACGAGTTGCCGCCTCTATTCCGATCGTGAATCGGAAGTTAGCGGGCAACGCGGGTGACCATTATTTTTATGTGCACCGCTATCTCATCTAAGTCGGATTGTGCGCCTAGCCAAGATTAAGTGTCTCATTTGTTAGTGGCCGAAGTTGTTACGAATAAAGAGGCCCCCTAAGACTACCATGTGATGGCTGCTATGTGAACGCCCAGCCTTCAAATGCATACTAGGAGCCTCACAGGATCCATGTTATCAAGTAAATCAAGCATAATTAAATGTTCCGAGCTTCATTCTTTGGCTGGAATAAACTTACATTGTACTTTGGATAAAGGGTATTGCATAACTTCGTACACCCTTTAATGTGAAAGAATCAAATATAGAACAACATAAGTTCAAAGTTGAATCTATTGATAGAATCTTTATAGGCCTTGTTGAACAAATAAAGACAGGCAGGGTCAAGATGGTATAATGCGGACCTGGAATTCACAAATAGGTAATCCCTCTTTGTTGCCGTCAATTCCTTACCAGTTTACCAGTTCAAAATGTAAAGTGAGATATGTTTCGCTTTTTTAAACAACGAATTCCATATGCGGACTGGCCCTGATCTTGACGCCGTGAAAAGCACCACGTAGAGTTCGGTCAGATGTGAATACGGAGTATAAGTGCTCGGCTGCCTTGGTAATAGTTTAAATCGTCTTGAAGATAACAAAAAGATCTGTCCGGAAAGAGATTTCGGGCAGATTTAAGCTGCAGCAACGTCTATCGTGGTATAGATACGTAGATCATTTAGATAGAGGCGAGGCTTGACGGCTGTTCATCAGGTACGGCACGAGATGGGAGCACGGCGTGTACAGGAGTGATTTTACAACGACAGTAAGCATCAACCATCAAGGCGAGTGCTTTGACTTTCCCAGGAGCACGGAGTCAAAGCGAGACTGCCCGCGCGGCGCGTTAATTTGACGAGAGAGAAGATCTTGGGAATTCGAAGAAGGTGTCATAGAGACTTATTGTGTTTTTGTGCAGAATTGAGGCCGTGTGTATTTCTCGAAGATGGTGGTATTGCGCATTGTCGCCCAGAGTCAGAAGACTAGTTACGTGATAAGTGTAACTGCACAGAGACAATTGTGTGGGGCTCTGATCGAGGTGAAGCGTGGTCTTCGATCACCAGGGATGCACGAGGCAGATGAGGCGCCTGAGACAAGATTAAGCAACAAACAGACCTACCAGAGCTGGCAGCGACGAAGGACGAGGGGTAACAAGTGCAAGAGGAAAGTCTTGTTTTTTTTTTTTTTTCCTGACAGCGTGTGCACGTGCACTTTCCTAAAGCGGCGCTATAAGTACGCGCATGGCCGAACGCGTCTCTGTGCGACGCGCCCAAGGAGGCTCTTATTGTACGCCTCCCCACCTCGTCTTTTTTGTTGTCTTGCAATCTTATAAGGCCGATTCCTCGCGCTGCTGGTTGTGCCAGCTAGCCTCATCGTTCTCGTTTATCTACTCGCATTGCATTGCATTTCGTTCTTCTGCATTTTTCTACTTGTCTTCTCTTGTAGCCCTACTTGCACTAACCTTCGTATGTCGCTCCTTCCATTCTTTATTTTCTCTCAATTGTCGTGGCTAACCGACGCGTCATTCAAAAGTGTATTTTTCCACCAAATCTAAATGTCAACGGTCCACAAAAGCAGCTCGAACTTGATTTCACTTGCTACTGAACCTGCAAACATTGCTATTGCTCGTCATCGCTCTGCAACTGTCTCTGTTCCACTTTCTCTCTACTCGCCCCCCAAGGACGTTGATTCCCACGTAGTCTCTGTCTCTGTTTCGCTTGTCGACAGTCTCTCGTCCATTGCCAAGTGGGCTACACAGATCGCTCCTGGCTCCCCGCCGGCACCGTCTCCGCGCACTTCGTCATCCTACGGGACATTCACTCCCCGTAATTCTGTCTCGACCACTCCTCGTACGCCAGCCCCCAAACCCGTCTCTCCGCGCGATCTCCTCGCACAAGGATATACAAGCTTTGTAGTACACCTTCCGTCACTTGACCGCGCCGAGCCTGACTTGCCTTCTCCTACGTCGAAACCTACGCACGCGCTACTTCCTATCCCTCGGCCGCGCCCTCGTACGAAGTCGTTATCCTATTCTCACGGCTACTCACAGTTACTTGCAACAGACGGAAAGAAGCCAACGACATTCGCTCGTCTACGTTCGTTCTCGCTAAAGGGGAAAGAAGC
>SGPK01000012.1:0-130133 GCA_004802695.1 Phellinidium pouzarii
ATCAATAGAACAGCTATAAGTTCAAAGCAAATATATAATTTCACCTAGCATGAGGTGCGTCTATGGATTCTATATAGCGCTATGGAGTTCTACAGAGATATAGTACCTTCTATGGAGTGCTACATAGTTGGGACTTAGCTTTCGGATCTATCGGGTCTATATTATCTATAGTTTCTATATAGATCTATATAGAATTCTAGTTTTTTGCTGATGTACTCACACAGCTGCGAACAAATTCCAGAAACAGGTTGATATCGCTTCATGAACCAGCCCGCAAATTGAGGCTAAGATTGCCAAAGAAGAGCTAGTATGTTTAGAAGAAGAATATAACCGGCGCAATCTGCCATCCGATGCAATCCTCAAAGTAAATAACTTCGGAGTGGTCAAGAGCAACGTTCAGATGTCTACTGGTGCGTCTCGGAGGAAATTGATGTCGCGGTCACAGGACCTGGATACAATGCATTCGTGGATGCAAGTATACGAGAATGGATCCTGATTTTCGTGAATGACGGTAACATTGTGAATGTCGAGGATCTCCCTGATGATTGCTTTGTAGTGCATCCAGCGTCAATGTCATCTGACGGAACGAAGCAAGGAAGTTAGATAGCTTGGTAGCCTACATTTTTACATTACACATTATGTGTAATACTACATTGGACATATGTCCTCAGGCTTATTTCGGTCTAGATGAACTTATACTACTAGTATATATAGTATGACCCCGGGCAGATTGAAAAAAAATCACGCATACACCCATCCCACTGGAATGAGTTGTGGATTTCCAGCGGTAATACGAAACTCGGTTTAGATAAGACTAACATAGNTTTTTTTAAACATTGGGCGAAGCGAATGAATCTAATTCCAGATAAATGCCAAACTCAAATAAGTTTGATTGTCGTCGATCTCGATCGTATTGATCGTACGTCTCAGACACAGGGTCGGAAGAGAGCGCAGTATTCTAACTCAGGCTTAAGCTTGTTTTGCCTTTATGTTTCACACTCAAACTTCATTTGCTGGAGTCACCCAGAATTCGAGCTATTGTGAATGTTTTTGAGTAAGTAATAAACGGGAAAATCTAATATTTCTCATCATACTACAGATATGTTAAGTCTCCATTGCGCATACTACATATGAGTACATACAAAATGAAGGTCCACATTATGATATATTATGAGTACAGCATTATATCCAACAGCACATCTGCGGCCGGTTATAGCGAGAAAAAGCACTAAGAAAACATTTGCTGCGCACAAAAACAGCTTTCAATAAGATTAAAAACGACGTATACTATAGAAACATGTCTGTACCCATTCTTTCCCCCATGAACTGTGGATTACCTGCAATGGAGCGCCATGCATCTACGAGCGATGCGTCGTCGTCGACACCGGCATTCGTCTGCATAGAACCTTGCTCAGGATGTCCACCATACACCTCAGGTGAATACCCGCCAAAAGCAGACAATCTCTCGTTCGGCATGGGTTGGGAGGCATCGCTATAATCAATACCAAAATGTTGGGGCTGCGTATTTGAATCCAACGGGAGCCTTCCAGATAACTCAAATGCATTGCTCGCAACATCCAGATCCGAAGTATACATTGCAGCCGGAGCCTGAGTCGGTTCAGAGATGAGGCTCTCCATGACCGTTCTAAACCCGAGCTCTGACCATTCGTCCACATTCATGCCTTGATTTTGTGGTTCTAATGAGTAATAGGAAGCACTGGGAACGCTGTTCTGCATGGTAGGCTGGTGCAGCTGGTGGCTAGGATCTGACTGTAGGGGAAATGAACCTGAAGGATCCGCTCCGAGGCTGTTACTATTGACGAAGTCCATAAGAGCTATCAGGTCCAGTTCGGTATCTGGCAACGCAACTTCGACATTTTGCTGTTGTATAGGGAGCCGTACAGCGGCGTCATCGACACTGGAGGCCACCATATCCTCTAAGACCCTTTCTGTTTGCATCACTTTCTCAGATTGGGGTACAGACGCGATCGATGGAGTAGTAGCGCCATGTGAAGAGTATTGCTGTCGTAAAGGTGTTGTTATTTTTGTTGATGATGATGAATGAATGTCGGCCGCCGTGGGGTAAGTCGGCCGAGGCGATGACGTACTGCTTTTGCTATCGTCCGATCTCGAAGATGCGGGCAAGTTGCTGCTGGTGTGCTCACTCTTGCTCTTACTCGGCACCTGGACGAAGCGTGCTGTGCCCTGCAAGATGGTAAGCTCGTTTTCTTCGTTGTCATCCACATTTCTGAGTGCGGACAGTGGGCTGGGAATTCCAGCCGCCCTCTGCAAAGAGTCAAGTGCTTTGTTGCGGAGGCGACGAAGAATGGGCTAGCAAAAGGACACAGCCATTCATTCAACAGGTCGGCTTTAATGAGCACAAAGGTTAGGCTTACCAGACCGCCCTTGACGACCGGATGGGAAATAGCTTTCTCAAAGAGATCGACAGCAATGTCTAGCTCCTTAAATGCAATAAGTGCAAGTGTCGATGTTCTACTTCTGGAAGCTACAGAACCCATAATAACCTAAATAAGAATGTCCAATTGAACGCGTTAAACATAGAACTTAAAGCAAGAAAAAGAATTAATGCGAGATACGTACTCCGGCCGTTAACGTGTGCGCCCAAACAGGCCATTGGCGGAGTAACATTTGCACATTATCAACAGAAGCCGCACGCATACCGCGCAGCAATGAAGTCGATGCGGCGAACGCCGCGAGGAACGATGGTGCAAAGGAGCTACGCATAGGATTCGCAGGGTGTTCTAACATCGCACGGGCGNAAAAAGTTGCGATGAAGGAAAAGTAACACTGGAGAATAATGAAAATGAGTGTTTGTTGTTTGTTACGAGAGTCTAAAAGAGTGCAAGGCGTTCACTGCTACAATTTATGCATACCAACTTCGGGAGCCATGCTCGACGAATAACGTCGCCTACCCACAGGCTTTCCATGCTCATTAAGTTCCTCTCGCAGCAAAGGATGCTCCTCGAAATCGCGGATCTTTCGGTCGAACTCCAGTATTTCGGAATATTTACTCTGCCGTGTCAGACAGAAATATTCTGAGATGGGGGCAATGATCTCCTTAATGAAACGGTATTGCCAGGCATGACCTTATTGTTCGCAATTAAAAGCCATTGGCCATGAGCTTCAGAAAGTTCATGGTTTGTTAACAAGGAACGTACGCCCTGGTATTTTCTTCCGTCGTCCGTAACTTTACCTTCCAAATCTTCTGGGAATTCGCAATCTACCTCTAGTAAGTGAAATACGGCTGGCCTTCCTGAACCAAGGCTCTTGCAGGAGTGACAAGTGTTTTAATAAAATAAAATTGGATCAGCCACTACCGACTGACCTTCCATTTGTCAATAGAGAATAACTCCCAGAACACTCTCCGTCTGATCTGAACATAGCGAGGCTCCATACCCCAACGTGCTGGGTCACGATCTTATTGCAAGACCTTAATTTAACTTGTTCAGAATATTTGGCGTAAAGAGCACTCACGCAGACCTATCTGGTTATCAAGTTCCAACTTATTAGTGCTCCGATGAACTTAAACTAGGATGTAACAGGAGCTCACACTTGATGCAAGCACGAGTCCAAACGATAACATTTTCCAAGCAGATTCGAGTGTATTTTTTTTTGCCTGCGAGGAAATCATACGCAGCGAGCAACATCACAGCTTGAACGGTCTTGAGGGATGCACCTTCAAAGACTGATTGCAGACTCAGCGCGGCCCTTGCGAGATGATGGTAAAGCCCCGCTTCCGCATTTTGTGGTACGAGAGTCAAATCCGCTGTGGCACCACACGCAAACAACGCCAGTGCAAGAGCGAGCCCGTGTATGTTTGGTGCGACATCAGCATTACTATCATTTCCGCTTTCTAGATCTGGCTTGCCAGATCGCTGCCGCTTATAGATGCTCGGAAGGATTACTTCCATGATCTGCTCGCGCTGGACCGGGAGAAAGAACCACGAGACATTTTCAAGGTACGCTTCGACTAAAGCCGTGGCTCGCTCATACGAAGGGAGACGCGCTTCAATGAGCGCGAGGACCTGGTCTTTCGACAAATTAACATGTAATACGAAGGGAAAGGCCTCGGCAGCATGGTTGATCTCGGCTGGTAAGGCTCGAAAAACGTCAGAATCTTCGATTGAAGTAGACTGCTCTTCTATTTGATTATATGCATTCTACCGACTGTCAGTAATTATAAAAGTTCGTGAATTACGTGGCTGTTAATTACCATAAGTAAAGCCTATCGATAAAGCGCTTCAGCATGAACAGTAAGCTATTGATCATCTGGAGCAACCTACCTCTGACCCGGCACGTCCCATGAAACGCGTCTCTCCCCGCTCTGTCATACTCAAAGTCCCGAAAGCCGCAGATATCTCCGGTTCTTCTTCTTCATTTTCTTCTAGTTTCATGGATTCTTTTTCATCGTGAACATCAACACCAGTCTTGATGGGTAGTAAGTCTTCGGAGAGGAGCGGATGCGGTTCCGAAGAAATAGTCGCCTGCGCAATTTGTAGTGCATCTTCGAGCTGCCTAATCCGTTTGCTCATTTCCAACAATTTGCTGTGCAGCTTATCTGTGTTGGCTAAAACAAATCTAGATCATTTCAGGAAATCAGAGATGAATATCATCATGGGATTTACTATTGCTAACCTGGATCCTTTCCCAGAAGCAAGGGAGCCTAAGACAAAATGTGAGACTTCGAGATTATACTTTGAACTTAAAAAATCACCATTCGGGCAAATGATATGGCAACCTCTGCGCACGCAAGAGCCACATGGGATCTTGGATATATTAAGGGCCAACATTAGATAAAATTCATGGGATTGAACTTACCTTCTTATTGCACTTCAGCTTTAAGCTTTCGAATGTGAGACAATTAATCTAAACAGTCCAAATGTCAAGTCAAGAAGGCACGAGCTTCGTACCGTCTGCATTCAGCGCATGACACGTCACCCCTCTCGCGCTTGCGCTCGAGTTCTCGTTCACGCGTTTTCCGCGCTTTAGCCTGCGCAGCTGCACCTACTGGAGCTTTCAATCGGTCCGCGACGGGCTCCGAGTCGTTCATTGCCGCCATGGTAGACCAGATTGTTTCGATCTCCAATAGATACGAGGGCCGAAGAACAATATTAATAGCCAAGGCAAAGACGAGGTGCAAGGGCGTGATTCAGGCGCCCTTGAAGCGGATGATGTATGACCAATGATCATCCACATTTGTCATCTTAGGTCGGCTGTTTTTGGACGTTCAAAGCGCAAAACTTTCAAATATCCCATCCTGGGAGGAAATACATTAACAAGTATTCATTGTGTTTTTATTTTGGGTATACTGAACTTATTTGGAGTCCGATGCCTCTATCACATTAGCAGCTACTGCTTGTCCTTCACTTTCAGTTGATTTTTCAAATATCTGTATTCTAGTGCCTGCCACATCGCGTTCGGAGAGTATAGTTGTACTCGCTAACAAAAATATGAGCTGATACCATGATATGTGTAATGCTCCTTTGAAACGTGCCCAAGTATAAATAATAACACGCAAAGTCTCAGGACCTTGAGACAAGCCTGAGCGCGAGATGGATCAAAAAAGAACCTTAGCTGCTAAGAAGGCGAGCCGCTTTTAGTAAAGGTGCTCACTGACGCATAGGGTCAGCTTCGGAGTACAGAGTACCTGAAATCAGTATGCAACGCGGGAGCGCTTCCGGTCTTGTACCCGATGTATATGAATACTTTTGTTTGGCTTCCATAGTATTGAAAGGCATGCTATATGATACGTCGTTCCATCTGTCTTATAGGAGTATGATTTGTAGAACCAGCTGGTTACACTGATCGTTCGATACCGCCAAATGATGACAACTCGCTCCATCCCCCAGATATAACGAAATTCAGATTCACTCCATTATTTACTGGCAGGCCACCCATATGGGATTTGCAAGAAAGATATAAGATGAGACTCTGTGGACCGCTTTATTCCCAGATAAAAAGGACAGAGTTATACACGAGACAAGTGGTGTTCTGGGGTTCCTGAGCATTATAAGACCCGTCCAAGAACTAGAGCTCACGAGAAAAATGGCCGCTGGCACAAAGAAAGATCCGCATTATCGGTCAATCATGCGTTTCATTGAATGGGATGATTTAGAGAAGAGAACAACTTGAAGTCCTATTTCCATTGATTTATTCATGGCAGAGCTCTTAATCGCCTGTGTGAGAAATCGGGATGATGCTCCTGAAACGTACCATTGGCGTGGGACGACTGTGCAAGTCTAAATACTCATACAGGACGATTGGGTGATGGTTAAAGACAAGAACAGTCTTTGAGAGAGATAGTGCCTGTCATGTCTCCATTGAAGAAAGTTGTATTCCCGCACATAAAACAGTGATGATTTCTGATACTCCTGGCACGTCGGAAGGTAGGCCATGACGAACAGAACTGATATTGGCCTGCTAAGTAAGGAAGCCGGTACGAAATTTGCGTAGTACAGCGGACTATCACTCGAAGCCTTGAACGAGCACAATGCGTGTTCGTTGTCACTGAATAGAGATGGATAGATACACACACACTGAGTCACAGAGTGGAAGTAATTTGATCCGTTAAAGAAACCTTATTGAGAAATTCGGAAATCGCGAAACTTTGGAGCACTTTTTTGATTCAACACAGAATGGCACATTGTAAGAGTATTTAAGAAATGAAGTGAAAGCCCCAGTTATCGCGGATATTTCGTTGCCACAGCAGATGAAAGGATGCTGTCTATTGCACATTCGAAACCTAATGTCGGACGAAGACAATGAGTGCTGGGAGTCCCGCATATGTTTTTTATCAAGCTGTTCCGAGAGGAAGCCTGACTTGATAGGAGATGCGTTTGGTCTCCCTTCTGTATTTCATTTTTAAACACGAACGCATAAACATTTTCTGCCAGTGTAGATCTGGGTTTTAATCGCGTTTGTGGTCAGGATTTTTCTAACTTGGGTGGCTCTCGAGTCTCATTATGAGCGCATTATCGTTTGATTCCTTCAGGACCATAGGCGAAAAGATATATGGATCGTGAGATGCTATGTGCTACCTGGAGGCGTGCTTCAATTGATTCAAACATCCGTGCAATCAGGTCTAGGCACAGATATTATAGCGATGAGTTATAATAGCGTTGAATTGACAGGGATGTATCGAATCAAAATCTTACTTAGCATCCGTACAATACAATCCCTTTGGGCTTCCATACCTTGTCGACGTCGACCGGACAGAAGAATGTTTTAAAGACTTTTTCGGAAGGTCAGCTCTTTTTTCACATAAAATTCTTCCTGCAATTTATTGAAGGCTTTTAAGAGAGAGATATGACAACTTTTTGATGGTGATGGTGGTTGTAGCGGTTCAGGTTGTGTACTAGGTTTGGAATCTGAAGTTGAGTGATCATCTACCGGTAACTACCGAGCCATATCTGGCTGTCCGCGGGCGAAGTTCAGCCTTGATCACGAAAACTTCCATGTCCCTCTGACGGCGCCTCAAACAAGCCGAATGATCTCAATGCAAGTGAGCACCAGTCCATTAGAGGTCGATAAGCGGCGTTAATATCTTGGTTGCGTACTATTCTCTTGCGGTCGATGTGATCCTTACTCTTCGATAAGAGCAAAATGCACGCGGACACTCTCAGATCCTGTCGAGTACCTCAGTTTCTGGATTATGGAATTAGTATCATCGACATCTTTGTAAATATCAATGAATGTGGTGGCTGTGCAAGTTCGGTCATCAGTTAACTCAGTTGACTTCTACATTTTATCGAGTTGAAAATACTCACGTCAAAATCACTGTCTCCACATTCTGGCTATTATTGTCGTCTGGTCATCTTCCCATCTCTATCTCAATGCCGTCTGGTGCTGAAGTCCTGTTCTAATTCTACTATTGGCGACGACGCACAATGCAAGCCGAACCTCTCACACAGCTGACGAGCTTCCTTTAATACCTGCCAATGGCCACTCGTCCGTCTCGCGAACAATCAAAAGACGACTCCTCTTCTGCTGTTTCGTCAAATACAACTTTCTCTCGTAAAGCTATACGTGCCTACGTAATTGCATGGGAATGATGTCGCTTTGCTTGAGTTACCGCTGCTAGTGTATATCTGCAAATGGATTCTGTACCTTAAAAGACCCAAAGAAATGTTTCGTCTTGAGCTGTCAGTTTTGCACCAATGTCTCGGTGCGATTTATACTCAACAAGAACCAGCAATCCTCTCCCAGAATACCTGCAGGATTTTCACAGATCATCTTTCCAAAAGCAGCCCGCAAAATTGATTCTCGTTATGCTGCCCAGCGGAGGGGCGCTCAGGTACTTAAGGACCGAGCATATCATACTGGTGTCCCCATCCTTCCTCTACTCGAGCAAGGGTACGACATAAACGATACCCGCGACCGCCATGCTGTGGTCCCCTTCCTCTCTTTCTTCCTCGCGCTCCTATTTCATTCTAGCGACTCCCGCCATGTCCGTCGGTGTGCTAGTCGCGCTGCTATCTGTACATGCGTCTATCATAATTATAGCTCATATGGATTCCTGACTCTGTACTCTAGAATATCCCTGTGGCATTCACCTCGACTCATGGAGATCTTAACTCGGTTTTCAGCCGGCACATACGTGCGTCCCATTTCAAGCGGCAGAGCATACCATCGACCCTTCCTGGTAACTGGACAAGCGAGGGCTGCGTCACGTATGTCCTCAATTCTTCCGTCGCATCTATTCTATATCATATTAATTTACTCTGAACATTGATATGAAGCGACAATCCTGCTGCTCGCACTCTCTCCGGACCTTCGTTCACTAATACCACTGGCATGACCGTCGAAAACTGTATCACGTTCTGCTCCGGCTCAAGCACAGGCGCGAACAGTATTCCAGCCCAAAGCACCAGCTTCATTTTTGCCGGAGTCGAGTTTGGCCAGGAATGCTGTATGCATGGATGAATCACTACTTTCAACATTCGATCACTTAATTACCCTGCCCTGCAGACTGCGATAATTTCATCGAGAACGGCGGTACGAACGCAAGTGCTACTGACTGTAGCATGGCATGCACCGGCAATTCATCAGAGTTGTGCGGCGGGCCCAATCGATTGAATCTTTTTTTCTCTGGCGGAACACCACCACCGGTACCGACTGTAGTTCCCAGCTCAGGTTTATGGGAATCGTTGGGTTGCTTCTCGTGCGTGTCTACATTTGTCGACGGAGGCATCGAAGTCGACGTCTATTTTAAANTTTTTTAATTGAGGAATTAATGCGGTTCGGATTTTATTCTCAGGGATGATGTCAATAACCGTACGCTATCGACCCCTGTCGGCGTTGACGGCGATATGACGGTGCCGGCTTGTGTCGCTGCATGCCAGGCGGACAACTTCCCGCTCGCTGGACTTGAGTTCTCGACGCAATGCTACTGTGGTACTAATATCGAAGGCGAGGGTGCACCCGCCTCATCGGGCTGTAACATGGCCTGCCAAGGCAACTCTACCACACTTTGCGGCGGTGCAAACCGACTGAATGTATACAACTTCACCGGTACTATCAGCGGTCCGCCCGTTGTGAACCCGCCTGCAGGCGGCAATGGTGTAAATCCCAATGTGCACCCAGTTACGTCTGGCCTCCCGACACCATGGGTCTACAGTGGATGCTATGTGTATGCCTTTACTCTGCGCGCAACTTATACTTCCGTGCTAAACAGACGCATCTAATAATAGGGACAACGCATTCGGCCGCATCTTGGGCACCGAGCAGCCCGATAATGATACACTCACGGTCGAATCATGCATTGCCTTCTGTGAGAGCGAAAACTTCACACTCACCGGGCTGGAATTCGGTGTTCAATGTTGTACGTACTTCTTACTCTGTCTCCCTCCTTACCCGCATCTACGAGCTCGTCTTCTGTTTAATCATCTCGGTTTGAACGGCCGTTACTCCTGATTACTGACTTTTGATCTATTGATAGTCTGTGACAACGATGTGATCGAAGGTGGCGTGCTTGCACCGGAAGATACGGACTGTGACATGGCTTGCGGGGGTAATGCTACGTGAGTTTTATTGTTAAACCCCTTCTTGGCAGTCATTTCACTAAAGCTGAGCTCTGTGGAATGCTAATAATGATTTCTTCATTGCTGTCCTATTGTCTGGTTATGTCTTTCATTTGGCGTGGTCGATCTCAATTTTTCACGGGCTTCGATTTTTGTCGATCCTTGTCGACATGCCGATCCTCGTCCTCTTCTCCCGCGTGTCTTTCGTCCGGACGATACATCTGGTTGAAAATTCACTTCGTTGTCTTCTCACGCTTCTCTCACATCCGAACTGCGACATGACCTGAAAATTTTTGCTCTTCTTTGGCTCGTGATGGAACTCAAAATGTACTCAGCGAGGCATGCGGCGGTCCCGATCGGATGTCTATTTATTCGTCCACTGCCAATGTAACACTACTGCCTGTTCCAACGCCTCAAAATACGAGTCTACCCGGACAATGGCAGTATGTTGGATGTCTTGCGTGCGTAGCTTTCTCCCTATTTCATTCNTTTTTTGTTGACTATCTTCTGGCTCATTGCAGTGAACCAGGCGCAAATCGAACCTTCCCGTATCAGCTCATCTTTCAGAACAACAACTCGGCGACCAATTGCCTAACCCAGTGCTCAGACTTTGGCTACCCTGCTGCTGGCATGGAATTCGGCGATGAATGCTGTCAGTGCTTATGCTTCAACCATATCAGAATGAAATACATCTCGTGCTTATCTAAAGTTTTTCGCAGGGTGTGGGGATGTCACTGATATTGCCGCTAACGGAGGCAAGCCGGCTTCAGAGACTGATTGCAATGCACCATGCTCTGGAGATCCGATTCACCTTTGCGGTGGTTCGGAGCGTCTTACATTGTACGAATGGCAAGGCAACCTGAATACATGGCACACACCAGAAAACACTGGCTTCTACGAGGTATGAATTTCAATCTGTAACTATTTAAAACTCACCTTATATCATCTGTTGCCAGTACTTGATCGGCGGCCTTGTTATCCCACTTATTGCCAATCTCGGTCTCAACAATAAGGTACAATTCCTTGAGAAGTTCGGCACAGGACCGCCTAATTCTACAGGTGATTCAATCATGTAATATGTTCTCAGCATATTATATCTAACTTCGATAACAGGTGCCTACGAACTCGACCTCACTCTTGTGGACGACTTCACCAAATCTTGGCGTGAAATGCACGTCAAGACTGATGTATTCTGCTCAGGCAGTTTGACTCTTCCTGACAAAGCCGGACGTCTGATTAACGTCGGTGGATGGTCTCTCGTGTCGACTTTCGGTATCAGATTGTACACACCTAGTGGCTCTGCTGGTGTCAATGGCACTACCGATTGGGAGGAGAACCCCAACGAGCTAGAGCTTCAGGTACCATTTATAGTGTTGAGGTTCAAAGATGAAATTCTGACGATCTCTCCTTTCACGCAGAATGGTCGTTGGTACCCCGGAGTCATGATGATGGCAAACGGCACAATTCTTGTCGTGGGTGGCGAGAACGGTAGCAATGGCCCACCTGTGCCGACACTCGAAATCCTTCCTACACCCGAGGGTGGTAACACAACGCTTTTCATGGACTGGCTGCAGCGCACGGACCCGAACAACTTATATCCTTTCCTCTTTGTCCTTCCCTCTGGTGGTATCTTGGTCATTTACTACAACGAAGCACGCATTTTAGATGAGGTCACTTTCGATACTATCAAGATGCTTCCGAACGTCCCAGGCGCGGTGAACAACTTCCTAGCCGGTCGGACTTACCCGATGGAAGGCACAGCCGTCATGCTTCCCCAGTTTGCGCCATACACCGACCCAGTTACTGTGCTCGTGTGTGGTGGTTCGACGATCGGCGCTGCTATCGCACTCGACAACTGTGTCTCCACTCAGCCAGACGTAGACGAGTCGCAATGGGCGATTGAGCGCATGGTACGTCACTGTCTACCATGCCCCCATAATCATTGATTTATGCGTCACGACAGCCTTCAAAACGTGTCATGACCTGTATGGTCCCGCTTCCTGATGGGACGTTCATGATCATGAACGGCGCGCAGCAGGGAGTTGCTGGCTTCGGACTCGCGACAGATCCGAACCTTCAGGCGCTGCTTTACGACCCATCTCAGCCTCTGGGTTCGCGCATGTCGATATTGAACACGACGATCGTGGACCGCTTGTACCACTCTGAGGCTATTCTCCTCAACGACGGACGCGTACTCGTATCAGGTTCGGATCCGGAGGATCCGCGCTTTCCTCAGGAGTACCGTGTCGAAGTGTATTATCCGCCGTATCTGACATCAGGTCTCACCCAGCCTGAGTTCACGATCAATGAGACAGACTGGGCATATAACGGGCAATACTTGATTACCGTCACTCTTCATGAAGGTACTACGAGCGGAATGCGCGTCAGTCTCCTCGGAGGTAAGTTCACCATCATTGGTGCGATGGAATTCAGAATTCAATATATTTTTGCATAATAGCGGTATCGAGTACTCACGGCAACAGCATGGGCTCGCGTACAATTTTCCCGGATTTCAGCTGCTCAGGAAATACGTGCACAATCACTGCACCTCCGAACGCTCACATCAGCCCACCCGGCTGGTTCCAGCTCTTCGTCTTGGACGGGCCGACGCCTTCGTTCTCCCAGTGGGTCCGTATTGGAGGAGATCCCGCGGAACTCGGTGAGTTTCTGCGAAACAGTCGTCTGTGCGTTCTCTGAAAGTATGCTGACCACTCTTCGTGATTTTGCAGGAAACTGGCCTGATTTTCCTGACTTCACGACACCGGGTATCTAAGGACAGGTGTGAACACCGATAGGAATAAATTTTCTCGATCGTTTATTCATCGAAGACCTGAATTGGACTGTCGCTTTTTGAACTTATTTCAAGGATGACTTGGAATTTTAATACTTGAGTCGTCCTTTCCTTCCTTTCATATCTCACACCCTTCGGATTTTTTATTCATTAGTTCTGTGGGGTTTGGAGACCTTGGACAGATTTTATGCTACTACTACTTTGGACTTTGCAGTTAATAGGTATTTTCCCGGCGACGGATGATTTGTTTACTCATTTTAGCTGCGTTGTACTTGAAGGAACTAAATCCAATGGACATTGGTTATGGCCCCATGGTGCATACGACCATCTCAGCGCGAACGAAGCTCGTACGACATGCCATGCTTACGCGGCGGCGCCAGATGCGTTGATGCGCCTGTAAGTTTTCCGGTGACCGGCGGGCGGCCTGTCGATATCATATCCCTAAAAATATTAATATTATTCGCGGGCCCAGTCACAAATAATCAATAAATCCAAGTGATGTGACAAGTAAAGTAGACCGCGCGCGTGGGAAATTACATCATACTGTCGGGACTGTCAGCCGCGCGTTGTTCGAAAGAAACGCGTAACGCAGATGATATATTCAAGCGGAGTCTGAAACGCGTATCAGACCACATAAAGAGGCGGACGCTTCGTCCATCTCTCCTCAGCTTCTTGTCCTCCAACCACCACCATCTCCCCTCACGGGGATCTAACCGTCTTGTATCCTGGCCTTCTGTCAACTTTTTTCCTAATGGTAGGGATATCGTATCATCATATCATACCGCCTTTAACATACCTCCTTCCGCAGAGCATATGCCGCCTGACGCGCTCCGCCTTCATATCCAACGCGCCTTGCGTGTCGCATCCTAAAGCAAACATCTAATCACAATGCTACTACATGTTCGTCCTCATTGTGCCATCTCGCTATCTCGTAAGTATTTTGCCACTTATATCAAAGTGGTATATACACATTATTGATCCTGGCTCGCCACTCAGACATGACTGGGATATATGTATCAAAGCATTGAGACGAATGACATGCGCAGTCTCGTAGACTCAAGTATGTTCGATCTAGCGGCATGTAATATGATTGATGCTGACCCACTTGTACTGAGCAGACGTCGATGACGTCGACCTCATACTATCGAAATTGGCGATGTCGCTCGATTGAAGCTTGTGTGTCTTCCATAATGTGGCAGGCCGATGGAGTCCTCCGTCCAGCATTGTGCTTGGACGCAGCGACAGGCCGGTCTGCTGGCAAAAGCCGCGGAAGCTCCACCTCGCCTCTCGACGACATCGGGAGCCAGCGCTATCCTTCCATAATGTGGCAGTCCGATGGAGTCAGCCTCTCTCAGCCACAGGCTTCTGATGAGGCGACAGGCCGGGCTGCTGGCAAATAGCCACGGAAGTGAATGCTGTCGGATGTCCCAAATGTTGCTCGCTATCGTCGATGGCTTGAGCGCGGGGACACCGAGGGAGCTATTGCATCCAAAGAGACTCCGTATCGATACCATGCATAAGCTATTGGTGCTGCCCGTTGTGTGTCTTTTATTTTTTCTCTTTAATTCATATCGTTGAACGTCACTCCAATACTATTTTACAGAGTGTCTAATCTAACATCTTACTGAAGTTTACGACTGGAGAGGGAGGCACAGACGAGGGGAGTGATGAAGAGCTGAAAATGCAGGAATACTATACGATCATACATCACACTATGAGGTTACACCTGCCTTTCATATTATATGCATATTCAAGTAAGATCGAAATGACTACAGAAAGAAAAAAGCCGGAATGTATATTCGCATGATGAAACAGTGAGGCCCCGTTCTGGTATCCTGGATTCAGCTCAGCGGCTTAAAAAGGAAGGTGGTTCACATTTATGCTTAGAAACACGTATGCGTGTCTTCCTTTGCTTTATATATTTCGGCAGCTTGATTGAAGGATAGAGTAGCCAAGATACCACCGACTGTTTAACTTTTTCGTAGTGAATCAAATTATTTGCCATGCATGAGTTGTGAGATGCATGCGCCATCATGATGCCGGCAAAACCTTTGGCAAACGGTTCAATGGTCTAACTGGCAAGTTCTGCCCACAACACTACGAACGAGGCCTTATGTACGTATATTAGTCATTGTCTATGGAGACCAACGATACGATCAAGACAGTAATGAATCGAGGGAGAAAGGTTTTTTTACATAAACCCCAAAACCGAAGAGAACGAGAACACAAAATACCAGACAGTCCGTTATCAATGTAGTGCACGTATAGATTTGACGTCAAAAATGAATGTGTATAACAAGTATGTCGATGCCTGGAGGCGTAAGAAGATGTGCGTGCAGCATACAAAAAAAAAGGTGCAGCAAGGCCCGTAAGCCAGTTGAAAATTCGAAGAGTGCATGGCTCTTAGCAGAGCTGCCACATCTTCACGTAGTCACTAGAGAAATCACTTGAGTCGATTAATATATGTATGAAGCATTGTACGACGTACACGGCCAGAGCACGTTGCCGCACATCGGTCGGCCACGTCGCATACCAGGTATCCTGTGAACGCGCAAAGTCGTACATAGCAGCTATTTGGGGGGGGGGGGGGATTTATCAGAAATCGCAATTCAATCACAATGGACTTGATAACGCACTTGTAGATCCATCCAGCCATGGCTTATTGCCCGTGTTATCAGGGAACCATCCATTCGTGCCACCCACCGCGACATCCATTATTAAGTAAAATGCTGTTGGTATTATGATTAGGCTTTGTCAGACAGGTACTTCATCTTTNAAAAAAAACTCACGCTGATCAAAGGGCGCTGCGAAGTCGCTTTCACCCCATGGGTTAGGAACAGCGATCTCCTGTGAGCCGTTGAACACAGTAGGTGGGAAGTCGCCCCGATCGAAGAACGGCTTGTTGAAGCTGAGGTCGAGCATGAAGTGAAGTCTCGTGTCGACGTATGCACGGCTATTTTGTATATTCTAGAATGAATAAGAGAGCACAGAAAATATTTGGGATGTACCCACATAAACTTATCAGACCACTCTAACGAATACACGTGAAAGTCCGCATCATAGCTACTACGGCGATTTCGCCACCAGCCGAATGTTTTAGAGACCTCATTGAGCCAAGTGAGCGGACCCCAGTTGAGGCTGGCGCGCACATAATCGCTCCCTTGCGCAGGGTAGCTCTTTCCATTGCCGCGGGCCTCCATTATATCGATCTCGCCAGAAAGCGGCCACGGTCCGTACGTGTTGTTTACGGGGAGCATCCAGAGTGCGGGCCAAATCCAGTCGCCAGACGGGTTCCTCGCGCGAATCTCGACCCGCCCAAATTGAATTGACGAGCTATTTATCGTTGTAAGACGTGCGGACTGAACTGGGTTGATGACGGTGCGCGTAGTGAGATTTGAGACAGCTCCACACGCAGAAGCGTTAAGCGATGTGCAGCCCGTAATGTTGTACGTGAAGCCGTCAATAACCGCAGCAGAACCGATGACATCTGAAGTAAGCGTCGGGACGATGTAGAGCACACCGTCCTCTATGAAGGAGTTGTTTCGAGAGTTGGTTGTCATTTCGAACTCGCCGTTCCTGGAGATAGAAGTTCAGAGTTAGTTTCTAGGTTTGGGGAGTGTGGTGGAGAACGAAGTTGGAAAGCGATCTGCGACAACCAAGACAGTAAGGGATCGTCCGATCCCGGCGGTGCTGGCGTCGATCACTTATGAAGTTNAAAAAATTGAGTGCGAAGATCGTTCGAGCACTGCATGTCCATTTACGGTGAAAATGCCTAGCGCAGCGCATCGCAAAAAGTGAAGCAAAGAGAGGAGAGGAACTGCTCCCGCCATAAAGAGAAAATGATGTCGGGGAGGGATTTAGAGCGCGAGAATATATATGAATAGAATAAGCGAAGAGATAAGATTATTAATAGAAGCGATATCTCGACACCGACGTATGCGAAAACAAAGATATGATGAAGTACTCACCCAAAACCATCCATCTGGACCTCCCAGCCCCACTTGGTAGAATCGATCTGGTTTCCATTGAACTCGTCATCCATAACCAAGCATAGGTTTCCCTTCAGGAGTTGCGCGTCTTTGGCGCCGAAGAAGATTCGGAGGAAGCTCCCGATAACGCCGATAAGCATGATACTGTAAGTCAGGAAATACGCAAAGCGAGCACGAGCATTGGGTGTCTTCAACCAAGGCTTCTCAATATTATCAGCTGGGTCTAGCATTGATGACGAGATGCGCTTCGACGAAAATTCATTCGAGCCCTTGCGGTCATTCCCGCCGAGCTGGAACGTGACGCCAGGGATGCCGGACTTTTCGGAGAGAGAGTGTGCGGAGCCTGGTGGAGATAGGTATGTTGGCGTATCTAAACCAGTAGAAACGATCGTCCCAACGGTGCCAGTTGTTCCGGGACGCTGGGACGTGCGCCGTATAGCACCCTGGGAAATCATTCCAGAGGAAGGCGGACGCATCATCGGTGGTGGTGCAGCGAAAGATTCCCGCTTCCCAGTCTGCGCTGCACCGTTAGTGGCGGCAGCAAGGTCCACGACGCCGACTACTGATCGCGAGTGTCGATTCACAAAAGAGGGGAGAGCAGGGACAGGAGGTACAGCGGCATTAGAGTTGGCCAGCGTGCCAGGCTCAGTGCTCACGCGAGTCAGCGTAGTGATCTCTGTATCCGCGCTACTCGACTTTCCCTTCCGCGAGGCAGGAATGGGACCGGCACCCTGACCGTTCGCAAGATCAGAAAAGTTATAGACGGGACTGTGGATAGAAAGGCGCGACGCCGTCGATCCAACAAGCTGCGAAAGGTTATAATTCGACGGCGTTGGAGTCAAGAAGGGGTCGCGGGGAGTCGGCGGGCAAGTGTCTGACGGATCAAAATCTCCTCCCATTTCGTTCTCGAGGATAGCGGACTGTGCGGACGGAGAGTGCATTTGCGTTAGAGAATCCATAGCACGCGCGCTCACTGACTGGCGTAAAGATCCACGCGGGAAGCATTCGTCCTCGTGATTGCTGATGGTGAAAGGAGTGCTCGAAGAAGGTACATCGGGCTTTGGACCTGTATTGGACATATCTAAGGGATGAAGCTCAAGTTCAGCGGAGGTAGAGAATGAGCAAGTCCAAGCGGGGGGAAATGTTCTGCGCGTATCGTTTCAGCCGACTGACTTGGCGTAATATGGGATTTGCTAAGAGCAGTGCTTCGGGCACAAGAAATACACCATTCCTCAAAGGTGGATTCTGAATCAATTGTATGCAGCTAGTTTTGCCACCTAGCTCACGTTTTTGATTGTTGACGCTTGCTGCTGTCTGGGCGCAGGAGACAGGAATAGCTTGTAGAGACAGCTTCTCGGCACCCTGATATCAGAGAAGTTTTCTCGGTAAATGCCCTTACTCCGGGATTACGAAAGCTCAGACTGACACTCCACTGAATCAACCAAACTCACACGTGAGTTTTCGACCCGAGTAGCGAGCTCATTCTGCCTCGTCCAATAGCTGAGTTCGTATCAGCTCGTATCTTCTTCCATTTCCTCGTGTGATCGAGACATCGACAATATCATCATCATACCCCCCCAGTGCCGGCACGTCTTTCTAGAGTCCTGACAACAACCCCGAACAGATTTAAGGATCGGAGATAACGAGGTACATGTCAGATCGGTCCTGGATTTGTGCAACACAGTATTAAGATATCAACGTATATGACATTCTGCCTTGGTGCATTGATAATTTAGCCGCCATGGTCGGTGGGAAATACCTCGACTCGGAGGTCTTCACGTCTTGAAGCTAATAAAGCCTAATTTAATCTGCCTCTTTGTTTCTTTTTCTCTTTTTTCTCCAGCACATCCAGAAAGACAACCTGAAACGTGCATGAGATCGATAATGTCACTGAGGGCGATCTTGCCAGTGTACATTGCTACGTGATGTCACGCTGTCACGGTGTCTAAAACGGGAAAGAGGTGGCTGGCAGCAACAGTACGTCTCAACTTTTAGGAGGACAGAAATCTCCGAGGGACAGGAACTTGCTTATGAGCTTAGAGAAGCTGATGGGCAGCTTGTACCTGTTGTTGGACCTGATTTGCGAAGATTGGTGGGTACCTGGCTATCTTCGATGCGCCGTTTTTTTTTTCTCGAGCTCCTATTTCTTTCAGAGGAGAAATTCCCGGACTTCGGTTACTGCGTGCGATTACACGCTGGACGAATAATTCTGCGGTTCTTTTGTGAAAGAACAACGGTGGCATGAAAGGCACAAGAAGTTCGAAGTTCTCACTTTCCGCTCTCTATCGCGGCAGGCTGAGTGCTCCTTGCGTTGGCGCTTAGATGAGAAATGAACGAATGTCCTGAAAGCAAAATGATATAGCATGTAAAACTCAATCCTTACCGAGGGCTCAAATTAATCTCAGAATCAATTGTGTACCTATAGTAATTCTAATTGACTTACGGAAGTCTCCGGTCGGATATGTCGGATAGTACTAGTACTGTCTAATCTGCGAAAAAAAAAAAAGGATTTGCTGATATGCGTTTGATCGATGCCGCCAGGAACTTTACACTTGTCTACTGCCTTGTTGATCGCTAACAGATCTGTTCAAAATTCATATCGAGTCTCCTCCTTGTTGAATTCCCAGTTATTAGGATAGTTCTCGTACTTATCATGAAAGCTATTGAATAGGATAGTTGCCCTGCTTTAGATTCACTGATGTCTAGATCCTAAGTTCCTCGACCTCGACAATCAGCAGGCCAAGTAGTTGGGTTGTGAAGTTCCCTCGGCTCCCTCGTATCNTTTTTTTCTAGTGAGGTGTTTAGCAATTACATCAACCTGCCAGCACTTTCCGTATCGCACTGAGCTCCACACTGTCATTGAGTTAGTTAGCGTTCTTAGTCTCACTCGTTCGAACTACTAGTATTTTTAATGGGCCAGTGAGATTTATTGATATTCCTTATATTGGGGAACCAGATTATAGACAATCAAAAGCAAGCTGAGCAGATTCTTAACATGCTTGTCGGACTATCTTCGGGTAAATGGCTAGTGAGGCTCCAATGAGTGTACCTGGCTTCAAATGGCCCAAATATTCGGCCCAAACTGTTTGGGTGCCGCTTTGCATAATATATCGAGTCAAATCCCTTTCAGCTCCTGATCTCAACTGNTTTTTTTTGGAGTGATTATTTTCCACTTTCGGTTCNTTTTTACAACCTCCCTCAAATAATTATCGGACACTATTGTCAGTACTTCCGTATTCAATTATCTCTTTTAAATATACTAGGACCATCTGGAGAATGGAGCGTTTTCCGCGAACTTTCGAACCACAATGATCAAAGCGCCCTTCACATCGCAATTGTAGAAGCTGTAAAAAATTGGAAGTTCTCTGTCTGAGATTGTATGCTTGTCTTCTGATAGAGCGGCTTTGCAAATTCTCACTATAAAGTGGGATAATCTCCGTCTGAGAATTTAGTTATTACTACTAGATAAGCACTGGACTGCAGAAGCCGACTCCACGTGTCGTTGAGAATGGTTGCCTTTTTGCCTTTGCATCAAGTGTCATTCTCAGGAGACTCGTCGAAGACTTGACATTAGCGTGTTATATTGTTTTCTGTTAAGTATTAACCAAATATCCTCTCAGCTAAATCTTTGAAGAAGATGCGTGAGTGTGTATGTGTACCTTAAAGAACCTTGCGCGCGCTATTCACACATGTTCATAAATTTCTTCCATTCTGTCCAAATGGTTCGCGGAACCGGCGGGTACCTAAGTGTATTATCCTCGTTCTTCTTTAAAGTGTATACCTAATGTGCTTGCCTAGATAGAGAAATCGATAGCTCTTTTCGTGAAGAAGTTCACTGAGAAATAAGCATATTTCTCAAGAGTACAACGGAAAGACGAGCGGAGAGGTGTGATAAAGTTTTGGCAGATACTTTGATACTTTCGGTATCCAGGCAGTTACAGGATGTGATCCTGAAATTTCCTTGCAGTCAGTATCAAAGGCAAAGGCAATGCTGCTGTATATTGAAATTTTTAAGATCTATTGATACATGTATCATGGATGGCACTTATTTCGCGCAGACGTTGAACGTAGGATTTCAGGGAGAAATCGACAGTTGCGATGAAAATCAACTCTACAAATCTTCGTGAGAGGAAGAATCAGTTTGGTGCACTGGAAGTCGTATTTTCCGTGGTGTACCCTTAGTGCAAGATGTACACTGACAGGAGCAACGAAGAGCCAGGGGCAAGAAGATACAGTACCCCGATGTGCCCGGAGCTAGTGATGAAGGTGTAATACTTATACTATTGCTAAGTCGGTACACTATTTTATGAGCACGGTGGAGGCGAGCAACCGTAAGTTACTTAATTTCGAGAAATGCTTCTTCCAAGATGTCTTTTTACCACTCACGTGTAAGCCTACTCTCCTGTCGTATCATTTATATCTTGAATTATTGAGGTAGATTGCACGCTGATGCGGAGACGTTCAGATTAGTGGTAAATACAACGTTCAGGGCGGGTATCACTGTAAAGCAAATGCAGCCATGTTCCATGTTGAGATAATTAAAAGACTGCGCCGTTTTGTAATAAGACTCATTGAGCATACTCAAAATTAGTAGATCGGCTAGGTTAGCTAAATATACTTTGTTTTGGAGTATTTATTCTGTGTACACAGAGAAACTAGACTGGAGACATCAGTGGCTGCAGTGGTAAAAAGTATCGCCGAAGAGATCATGGTCAAGGGAGATATAGACACAACAGGAACATAATGTCTCAGAAGAGCTAGAGGACCAAACACAACGCTTGTTGGGCTGTGTAAAGTTTTTCCCTGCCAGGATAAAGATAGATGCTAGTTTCGTTTTCCACAGGAACACGCTAACTGATACCATTTCAACTCGGAAAAAGAGCGGAGACGGAAAGGTAATCCAAGGAACCTGACGGTTTCCAGTCGTGAGATGGTGCAAAAAATATTCGCATGATTGCAATTGTAATCATTACATTTGCACGTCCAGAATAGATACAGTATGGTACCAGATTGAGTGAATAGGAGAAAGGGAGGCAAAGAGAGACCCACAGTTGAATTATTGCAACTATAGCATCATGATATCTATCAGCATAAATTTTCAGGTGATTGTGAACAAAGCGCAAGGTGCACAGGAGGTACGCTAGTGGTACGCAGGCTTCTTAGCAGCTGTTAGCGAAGCAGATCTCATGCGCATTGTCCATACTCGTTGATTCCCAGAGCGGAATCCGCTTTTTAAAATTTATTTAATTAGCGGTGTAAGATTGAAAAAANCGAAAAAGTCATTCATTAGCTCTGATTTGTCTTCGATGAAAGCCCTGTATTCATTGGGGAGGTAATGCGCTTATCAAACACCGGAAATATGACCAAAGGCATTAATAACTCAAATTTGGATTTCCGTACCCGCCTTTGATGTACTGAATGGCGGCGATAGAGACATCAGCACATTCTTGAATCGAACAGTGGTTACATCAATTAAACATAGCACATACCCTTCAGGTTACGACGATCACTCCTGTCACCGAGTGTGTCTGCATCACCTCAAGAACAGAGGTCGCTTGAGTAGTTTGAGATATCCAAGGGATATATAGAGACTGTATCGGAAAAGGAAGAATGTCCGGATACAGAAGAGCATTTCGAGAGGAGAATAGGCAGGACTCAACTATCGACGATGATATATTCGTCCAAAGCAAATGTAAACAAGTGCTTCCTCCAATATGACACCTATGCGCAATTGCTTCCAACAATTATGAGGCTGATACTATCGTTGAAAAAAGAGAGAGAGAATCGCGAACTAGCCGAAAGTATTCTACTGCCATCTCACTCATTTCGAGCGATCATGATTAGCATCAAAGCTCTCTTTCTTTCCAAGGTACTACTAGTAAACTCAAAGTTACATGTGAACTCTAACTTAATTTTCCAAATTTAATCTCAACGATTTTCGGGATGGAGTATCTCTAGTCCCTGCGACTGAGGCCGCCTCGAGGCATCCTCGCTGTATAGGCGCCATGTTCACACTCGATTAAAAGCATCCGTTATTCCTCGGCCCTTTCGTCTGCCACCTCTCGACTCGAGTAGTTACTCCGGTTGCGATCAATTGAGAAAGAGAAAGTGTGAGTGAGTAAAACTCTATAAAGAGCATTATATTCGGCGTTTTCCGGATACACTAATCAACTTGAAGGATTGAACCTTCGAGTTACAGCACTGCATGCATCAAGGCTGGAGTCGGTTCGTTTAGCGGCTATGTCATAATGTACGCGGAGCCTGAAACTCGAACTCGCGCGCGCTGATTTTGAATTCGTGCGAGGAGAGGATATGGTGCCCTTTCGGAGCGCAGTACACGCGCTTCGTGCGTCACTACTCCTCTACAATCGATGTAATTCAGGGAATCTGCGGAGTTTAGTGTAGTATCGTTCAGACAACAACCACAAATTAGGAGTAAATCGTGAGGGGGACCGATGTAGATACGAACACGGGATGTAGAGCGGAGAAAATGGCATTTTGAGATTATAGAGAGGGGAGGAGGTTTGGCCATACTGGCGCTTCGATGTATCTATATTGACTGACGTACCCCGTTCCACTATTAATTTACAATGAATTTCGTACGTTCATGTGCCTGTTTGCAACAGTGAATTAGAAGCAAGGGCACCTCGTGCTAAGGTGACTCGACTATCTTACGGCACTTCATATATCGACGGGCAAGGAAGAATGAGAGGCATAAATAGTTTTGCAGAGCGTTATTCGGGTGTCAGTAGGTAGTCGGCTGAGGTAGATAATGACGAAAGACTGACTGGAGGCGGCCCGAAGTACTCGGCTGCTCAGCACAGCAGGGAAGAGAAGGACAAAATTGTTTTGCCAGTATTGAGAGCGTACAGTTAGGGAGAAAAGGCCCTGGGCCTGGAATCCAGCGATGGGTACATTCCGAGACAACCGAGCGCAAGGTACAGAAAAAGCGGATGCTATGATCGAAGGGGCCGCGAGTATAATTACAAGTTTCTTTTCTGCCGGGATATGCAGTTCTTGTTGTATTTTCTATTTTTTGTCTGAATATCTGAGGACAATATTAATGCTTTTTGAAGAAAGCCCGTTGCCATTAATATTAATATTGATGATTGAAGAGAAGAATAAGACGCGGATGATGCCGAGCCAAAAAGGGCAAGAACGACAATTTGATTCTATGCTTACGTACTTAAATGGAGCGTGCCTAATGCGATCGCTAGTAGTAGTACGCTTCATTTCATTTTTTTTCTTTTCTTTTTTTNCTTCAGTTTTTTTTTTTTTTCATTCTCCGCGCACAGCACTTGTACCTCCTATCATTGAGTCAGTCGGCCATCCAACTGTCTTCATTGATTTGTTGATTCATTAGCTACTTGATTGGCAGTTCAATTTGCTGATTGCATCGGCACCATGGACCCGGCCACGATAGCGCAAGAACTCTTGTGTGGGAAGGGATAAGAGGGAAGAGGGAAGGACAAGGATGCGAAGAAAGCGAGGCGAGGTATGCATGCACCTGTAATATGATGGCCGCTCGAGTGAGCTCCCGGTAGAGCCGGCCTTGGATAAGTGGCAGTTCCTGAACGTTCAGCAGAAGAAAAAAAGAAAGCAAAAAAAATTTGAGGTAACGATTTGATCTGTGTGTCTGTGTGGCTACTTACTCTGAGTCCAGACTTGCAGACCTCTTTTGATCACCTACCTCCGCACATGGAATATCAAGCAAATAACTGTAACAATTACAATACTCCGAAATGGAGAGACTGGACTCATGTCTCTTTTCTCCTCCCAGCCAGGTCCAAGACTACCAAGACACTCCCAACTTTTTGCAGTGTGGCGATGTCGTCTCGATTAATGATCGACAGGGTCTATCAGGCTTAAGAGCTGCTACTGTTTGCAGCATTTCTCCTCTGTCGTCGTCTTCCCCTTCCCCGACACCTCCTCCCGCCTCCTACTTCCTTTACAGACGACAGGACCATTCCCTTCTCTCCCTCCTCCCCTTTCTCCTTACCCTCATCCCACTCTCCTTAACCACAAGCGTTCTCACTCGACGCGCCTTAGAAGGCCATAATGGATTACGACGCATACGATGCGATTCTTCACCACGTCTTTAAGCAGACTCAAGGCGATGCCTGGTTTAAGCCCTCCGAGGAGAATGCCGCCGCTGGTGTCTGTCTCCGCGTAGAGCCAGGTCATTTCCGCGTCTTTCCCTACGAAAATCATTTTCTCGCGCCCTTCGAGGCCGCAGTGCGTGCACTTAACCCCGTTGTCGCCGTCAAAGTCCGAAGCGCCGCCGTTCATGCCGCACTCGCCTCTGTGTGAGTGTTTCACGCTTCAGTTGCTTTGCGTCCACAACAGTGGCTAAATTCTTCGTATTTTGTATGTTAGGTCGGAGAACGACGTCGCCCTTTATGTCGACACCAACACTCGAATTCAGATTCTCGGCACCATGGCTCGCCTTCCGCGTGCCGACAAGGAACAGTGTGCCGCTTTCATCGTCAGTCTTGCTTTTGCCTCAATCAAATTATATTTATTTAATCCCGGCTTTGATAGCGTGACGAACGCGTGCTGGTTATCTGGTCCGACAATCTTGACTATATAATTCCTGTCTGTCGCGACTTTGAGGACAAGCTCATCAAGTTGGTTTGGCGCGCTCGCCCACCAATGTCATCAAATGCGTCTGCCGTGACAGCCGGTTCGCTCGGTACCCTAGGGCCGACCTCTTCAGTCGCGCCGTCAATGGCGAACCTCACCGGGGCTGTTAAGGAAAAGGAAGATGAATCAGCAATTCGGGTCGCTGAAGCCGCTATTAACGAGGAGGCCGCTGCAGAGCTTCGTGCTCAAGCGAAGAAGAGCTTCGGGTGGTTTGGTTGGCGCACGACTAAGGGCAAGAAGGGACTAACTGCTCCCGACATGGGTAGCGGTGGCCGTACTGAAAAGCTCGGCGAGGCTGAGGCCGACGGCCCCGAGGCCCGTCCCATTCGTCTCTTCGCACCTATTTACGGTGGTCTCGGCGCGGGCATGAGTATTTTCTTTATTGGCAGCGGTACCAACATACTGGTCCAGGAATTTATGCTTGATGGAAGCACTACACGCTTTGCCTTGCTCGCCACCGCACCGTTCTTATTTTGTGTGTCTCTCGTACGTTGTATCTATCTATATTCATTCATTTTTTCCCATACTTATCTATACTTTCTAAGTTCTTCTCCATGCAAGTAATCACAAATATCTCATACTTACTCGGACCCGTCGCACAATTCCACGAGAACAGCAAATACTATAGCGCCGTTGCTCCCAAGGCCAACAAGCAGGTCGACAATGTGCTTCCGCACATCACGATCCAGATGCCTGTTTATAAGGAGAGTTTAAAGGAAACAATGTGCGTCCTTCTTCTTTTCTTCCAGGATTCATCCCCCTCCCTTCTCCAAGTTATTCTTGTCTGCAAATTTATCGTGCCTTGCGCACTGGTGCCTTTTGCCTTCGTCGATATTATATTCAGCCTATCTTTGATTCTTATGTAAAGGATACGATAGCTGATGTAATATTATCACCTCAGCACGCCTTCAGTAGAGTCGCTCAAGAAAGCGATGCAGACTTATGCGCGCCAGGGTGGGACGTCGAGTATCTTCGTCAACGATGATGGACTACAGCTGCTCAAGCCTCACGAACGTGATGCCCGCTTCGAATTCTACTCCAACCACGGCATTGGGTTTGTCGCTCGTCCGCCTCACAGCAATGAAGTCGATGGTTTTAAGCGTGCAGGTCGTTTCAAGAAGGCTAGTAACATGAACTATGGACTCGCGCTCAGCCTTAAGCTTGAAATATGTCTCAAGAGGCTGGAAGAAGAACTTGCACAAAGGCGGAACGAGAAGTCGAGTAGCCGCGCGGCGAGCTCGGTCGATCTGGCACAACGGCAAGACACCTATGGCAACTACATCAATGACGACGACGAAGAGAACTACGAAGATGATGAGAAGCTCGAGGAGCGAGCTCTTCAAATGGCAATTGAGGAGACCTTCGTGGAGACGGGTGGCCGCTGGCGCCCGTGGGCCGCAAACGCGCGTTCTATACGCGTTGGTGAGATCATCCTGATTGTCGATTCTGACACAATCGTCCCCGAGGACTGTCTACGTGATGCCGCTCGCGAGCTCGCGGAATGTCCCGAGGTTGCAATCATTCAGCATGAATCGGACGTTATGCAAGTCGCACACCACTACTTCGAAAACGGCATAGCACACTTCACTCGGCGTATCAATCGTTGTATCTCAATGGCATGCGCGAATGGCGAGGTTGCACCATTCGTTGGACACAACGCGTTCTTGCGCTGGAGTGCAATTCAGGATGCAGCGTTCATTGACGAGGAAGACGGAAAGAAGAAGATTTGGTCCGAGACGAACGTGAGTGAGGACTTCGACATGGCACTGCGCTTGCAGCTCAAAGGATACAGCATCCGCTGGGCGAGTTACTCCAATGGTGGTTTCAAGGAGGGTGTGTCCCTCACGTGCGACGATGAGTTGAATCGCTGGCAAAAATACGCGTATGGTTGCAACGAGCTCATCTTCAACCCGCTTATTCACTGGTGGCACTTGGGCCCGATCAACAAGCAGCTGCGCGTGTTCGTTTGGGGGGGCGCGCCAGTCCACTACAAGATCAGCATGTTAAGTTACATGTTCTCGTACTATGGTATCGCTGCCGCCATCACGCTTTCGCTATTGAACTACCTCGTCCTTGGCTTCGCGGTTGATATCGACGGATTCTACATGCACTCATTTGAGATCTGGCTCGCGTGTACGGTTGTTTTCCCTGGCGCCGGTAACATCGGGTATACTCTACTTGAATACCGTCTTGGTACACGCAGTCTCCTCGCCTCGCTCAAAGAGAACTTAACATGGGTGCCATTCTTGTGTGTAGATTTGCTTGTATTTTTATCCGACCACATTTAAACTAATCCTCGTCCTTTTTCAGTTTCTTTTTCTTCGGTGGCCTCTCCGTACATCTCGCTCAGTCAATTCTTGCACATTTGTTCTCGTACAATATTTCATGGGGTGCAACCAAGAAGGAGGTCGAACGCTCGAATTTCTTCCTCGAGGTTCCAAAAATTCTGCGCCGCTTCTGGCTTTCCATCATCATAAACGTACTGCTCTGTGCAATGATGATCGTCCTCAGCTTACCATTTATGCCGGAAGAGTGGCGCGTGCCTTCGACGGACTGGGCCGTCATCTTCCCGCTCGCTGTCACCTCCGGATGCCATTTGCTGTATCCCATCCTTCTTAACCCGTGGCTGATGATCTTCTCATATTAAGGTCCTTACCGCTTCCAACGTTGTGGTGATGATATAGACGATAGACGGGGTTTTCTCCCCATTCCTGTACTTTTTCTCGTTCCTGTTTTTTCTTCTCTTGGGTGCCTCCGGCCGTGTCTGGCCTTGTTTAGTTCATTCTTTCCTTGGGCTTAAAGATGTCGTATTGGTACATCCTCCTCTACCGCTTTCACCATTCTGTACAATCCGTTTCATCCATGTGTTGCATTCCTAATCTACATACGTCTTTACATACATAAACCCCTTCATCGTCGTTTCCCTTTTTATTTTCCACTTAACTCTTGACTTATAACTTCTTGCCTGCGAGATATGGACCTTGTGTCTGTTAGCTGTTAGGCTTCGTTGTTGGGACTTCGGACTTCGACTATTTGTTGTCAACGTGCGCTCGTGTGCTCACTTCGTTTTTTNAACGCTCTTATTAAAAGAACATTTTACCTGTTTGTTAAAAGAGGAACAATGAATTGAGCCTCGCGTTATCGCTTCAACTGACCCTTGTTCGGCACTCAAATAATATCGATCCTGACATTAGTCAGTCTGCGGTCTATGATTGACAACTTAACGCCTGTACAAGCTTACTTTATCGCGCGTGTGTACCGTGTGATACATGCGCAATATTCTCATCCTGCTGTAATGTTATCCTGTATGATCTGATCTGATAATATCCGTTCTATAATATTGACTCGTTGAAGTGTTAGACAACCCAGATGCTGCTTGCACAGTAAAACAGATATAGCTCTTTATGACTGCACTGTACATTGCGTTGCCGAATCCCAAGAAAAAAAAAAACAAGCCTGATCTCGAATGTACACTTGGGCGGTGTTAGTTGACAGCAGTAAAGAAGAGAAGTGAAAAAGTAAAGGTGACGTGGTGGTAATCAGCACAGAGACAAGGCTCTTCAAGCATTTGCTCCCATGAACGTCGGAGTATGTTAGATATCTATGACTTGCTGGAAACTATACGCATCCATTCTTTGCTGTCTGTTTACGCCTGCGCCGTGCACATCTCTGTCCTCCAACGACGTTGCGAGCATGTGTGCGAAGGACCGCCCGGGATATCCGCGGAAAGTTTTATTCTCCTCCTTCCTTTTAGAGGAACATTTTCTTGACGAAAGAGAACTGTCGTTGGCCGATAGACAAAGCGCTCGAGGAAAGAAAAAAAAAAGAGCGCTCATAACGTTAAAAAATATAGACACTGCCGCCACCGAGCCGTACGAAGTGGTTGATGAAACATTTCATAATGGTGTGTGAAAGCACATTTTTGTTGATCAAGCCCAACCCCGATGAGAATATAAGATCATAAGAGAGGTGAAGACAAAATAAGATCAAGTTTTCTAAACGGCTTTCCGGGTGACGTTTCTATCTCCTAGGACCTCGGTTTTGACCTGGACAAAGAGATAATCAAAATTCCGATGATGCATATTTTGAACATTCATGATGTCAAGGGAATACTTTTCTATGGGGCCTGAGTCTATTCTTTTGAATCTTCTGGATAAGCTGAAGCATTGAGATGAATTTGCACGATGTTTTAAGGGTGAATAGAAATAGTAGTTGTGCACAAGAGCGAGAAAATAAATTTGGGGAAGGTGGCAAAAAAGGGGTACACAAAGTAAGGTTGAAGCACAGGGGCAAAGAACAACAGAGAGCAAGATATAGAAGTCAGAAGCCGGATGTTCATATATCCACGGCTCGCATGGGAAGGGATCGAAGATGGCAAGAGAACGGCGGTCGTTGTAAGTCCACGCATTTGTGATTTAGAGGTCCGACCGCCTGGATGAGACGGTTAGAAACGGAATCTGGATTATAGCAATAGTTCTGACTTGAATCGGTGTATAAATATCGATATTAAAAGCAATGAAACGCGAGACTGGAAGTCAGAAACGAAAGAAAGAAAGAAAAACAAGATTTGAAAGATGACATGCCGGCCCGGTCGACTTATTGTCCGCGCGCGCCCTAACACGTCGATGTCGAAGCCGATACGATACGTCAAGCGTCTGAGCGCTAAAAGAAGTTGAGCAGATAAGGAGGTTTGCAGCCTTAGGAGTTTCAGTGATAAAGTGCATTTGTACAAGTACATACTTAGCTTGCTATTCATAATGAGTATCAAAGCTGAGGTGTTGGGCGGGTGACTCGAAAGGTGCTATCATGATGAAATCTGCATAAAGCAAAATCAGACACGACTCTCAAACTTCTACTGGCAACTTACAGCTAGCCATCTGAGATGTGACTTCGAACAAGTATGATTTGAATACGTCGAAGACTCGAATGCAGAAAAGACAGCGGAACTCGCTACCAGTATATCAAAAAAAAAAATCGCCGCCGCCGTCTACGCTCAGGTTCATGGCCATCCTTTAATCGCGGTGATTTCTCGCTCGAGATTGGTCAACCATCTTCTTTTTAATGACAGCCTAGCCCAGTGAGAAGCCACCAACCATGTAAAACAACAAGTAACCTTGGGAAAGATAGAGACACGATGCACAAGAACAGCTAGCTTCAGTTTCCGGCTTGTAGTAGTAATAGTACATATTTACATCATTATTCTCACAATGATAACAATTCAATTCTTATTGATGAACGAAATCTGAACAAGGCGTACATGTGTTCATATTTTATTCGACTTTGTTAAAGTATTTGATTTCAATCTGTTAGAGTTTGCATTCTCAGTGAAAACTTTATTGAGGCCACGGTAGCACGAATTGTTAGTTTTATTTGGTCAGTCAAAGATCCCCTATACTCACGACGTGCGTAGACGGGTCCCCACTCGCCGTTCCAAACGCATAGACCATACTAGGTTAGCCACTGTTTCTTCTTCTCGTACAGACGGCGCATGCGGCAGCGTTGCTCAGGTGTGCCTTCGTACAGCTCACCAGCAGCAGGGAAACCATAGCCAAAATAATCATGGTTACCATATGCAGAGTTTATCTAGCACGTGTGCGTGTCACTGAGTGCGAAAAGTCGAACGCAAACGTGTTGCCATCCCAGAACTTGAAGGCGAGTGAAAGCGTGTCGGATGATGCTGGCTGGTAGCAGTCGGCATGTCCGTGTTTATTTGTGTTTGTCCTATTATATATACTGACGATATAAGCAGTCAATAGTAATTATGCTAGACTTAGCATTACACATAATCTGTCTGTAAGCATTACAAGTGTAATACAAGCTACCATAGTGATTACATTATAATTTGTAGGTAAGCATTACAAGCGATACAGTTTCCCACGCATAATAATCGCCGCCGTTAGGATTAATATTTGCTTGTTAGGGCTTCACACAAATTTAAGTAAAAAAGGTATTAAATAAATTCTTATTCAATATCACAAACTATACAAAGTTTTCGTTAATATGTTTATTCCAAACATCTTACACAAACACTCCCGTAGAAATCACGCTTGACTTCATTCCAATCGCGGGTCTCCATCTTCGCGCACTGTAACTCTGCATGATTAACCCCAGTCTCCACGAACTAGAACGCTGCGCTATTCAACTTTACGAGATATGATCCGAAAACGCCTGACGCGCTGGCTGTCGCAGGACCTGATGGCACTTGAGAATGAATATGAATATGAGGATGAGGACGAGGATGGGCGATTGCAGGGAAGGCGCCGGGGGTGCGACAAGAGTCCGTTGCTGGGAGATCGATGTGTCATTGGAAAGAGCCTGAGAGCAGCTGGCCTGACCAGACGTCGGGGGGACGGTGATGACATCTTCGCTAATGCTGAAGCTGATGCACGTCCTGCGGAAAAGGCACCGACGTCTGAGCGGCCTGGCCCGTCTGTTGGGTAGTGCAAAGCAGCTGCAAGTACTGAGAGATGTCCCCATTGGTGGGATCAAGTTCGCTTGCACGCGCATACGCATCAATGGCATCGCTGATCGAGCTGTTGCAATTCTCATACAACGAACCGGGGTTGAACCTGACCACAGAGACATAAGGATTGATACGAATGGCACGCGAGCAGGAGTCAAGGGCATTACGATATTGGTTGATCTGGAAGTAGAGAACGCCAATGGAGCACCAGAATGTCGGACTGCGACCATCGTGGTAGACAGCCTCGTAGGCCTTGTTGTATTTCTGGCCGGATCATATACGTGCGGCCAAGGAGACACCGACTCTGTACGTCTGCAGGTCGGCTTCGAGTGAGTTTGAGAGATAGGTGATAGAGTTAGCCAAGCTGCTGGAGGACTTTTGCATGGGAAGGGCTCTCCTGTACGACACGCTCGTATGCCTCCTTGGAGTGGACATGGTCCCTTTGCTGCTCGTAGACGTGGCCGATTTGGAACCAAATGAAGAGGGTTTCTGAGTCTGAGTCGATGCCGTAAGTACGTAAGTATGCGTTACTCAGGTGGTCGTGGAAGACTATTTCCCAATTAGACTAACGCGGCGTCGTGAAACTCGTATATTATACACTTTGATCACCATAACGTACATTATGTTACGGCAATTTTCATTATTAGCTTGGGTTGGAAACAGAGATGCTCACTATGCAATACACCATCTCATAATTTATGAGAGTTTCATCTCATTTTTTACAGGTGCAAAATGTCACGTAATCAAGCCGTGCGAAAACTTTTTCTTTGCAATATTTACGGCCCTGTAGGGTTGCATCTTACGCCTTACGGTGCGGTATTAATAGCCCTACTCAATTCTATGTCAAAGGGCGATTGCAAGGATTGATCAGAATATTACATAATGGAGAAAAGAGTTCCAAGACTCTCGCTTAGAACTGACGATCATTCCGATGTCTGATGGAAACTCCATAAATGGAGTAAGGTGCCTAAAACAGGTAAGAGACACATGAAAATCTTCCAAATGTGTGAACTTGCTGAAGCTGCAATCCGCTACAAGGGCTCTGAGGCCCTTGTAGCGGATGTCAGCTTTTCAACCCTTTTTGGGCCATACAATGGTAGACCCCCCCTGCCGTCGCTGGCTATTTTGTCTCTTATGATATGGCTACGGCATGCCTTGCCTGCAGACTTTGCGACAAAAANGGTTGTATGCACCGTTGGAGCTAAGCGCCCGTGCGTGTTATAAAAGATGGAAGGCCTCCGCTAATGTTTTTTTTTTCGCAGAATCCAAAGCCTCAACACACTTATACAAAATCTACCTTCAGCTCTAGAGGTACGTGGGCTTGTGATATATCTACTGTACTTGTCTTCCCCGAAACTAATCTACAGGGCGTCATGCTACCCAGCATATCCTTGAATAATCAATACAGACATGACCAGTACTAGGATTTATGAGACTCTACTACGCCGCTATATAGGATTTCACCTTAACCTCGTACTCAACATAGAAGGGCCATTCGACTGTCTGAAGGACGGCAAGTTTGTGTNCGGGCGCCGAGTATGGGTTGAGAACACAAGCTTGGGCACAGATGTGTATGATGAATTTTCCTATGGGGATAAAAATGAGGTCANGAGAAAAAGCAGCCGAGGCTGCCTGGATACATTTTGTATCCGTTGTCTACCAGTGATTACTTGCAGTGATGAAAAACTCTAAAGAGCCAATTATTTCTTCATAGTCCCATAATATGTGCTGTCTATCTGATGTAGAGTCGCACAATTGATGATTGATATTAATATTATGCCCTTATGAAAATGAAAATTCACTTCAGGTACACCCCTAAGGGGGGCCTAAGGACCCCTCCACCTGGGCTGGTCTACCCAGCCTGGGAGCACCCATGGTGGTGGGTGTGCCCAGGTCAGTTACCCTGTCACAGGGTGTGTAGAACTAGATAATAATCTCAGCACTATATTCAGTGATGAGGTTGTGTATATGCATGTCATGAAAAATAAAGGAAAATAATTGAAACTCAGTAACAATATTTACCATAAATAGGAATGATCGGCAAAACTATACAGGACACAAATAAGGAATAAAGTGTATTAGTCACCAGGTTGAACCAGTGATTGGTAATATATTAACAGGGGGGCAGGGGTCTCTGAGGTGGGAATTCCCAAGTTTTTTAGGCCTATTTTCTTAGAATAAAAGTACATGTCCTGCAGTAAATTAATGCCTCTGAAAGCTGAAATGCTGTGAGATATGAGGCCTCAGTCTTTTCTAACAGTAGCAGCCTTATTCCACACATCTTGTTAAGCCAAAGGCTGTAACAGTGATGAGGTACAAGGTAGAGCAAAGTAATGAGTAAGCAGAGAGCCAGTTTAGGGCCTGAGAGGATCGATTGGTACTGGTAAGGCTTAGAAGCACACTGGTGGGCTAGGTGACAAGGTGTTTGGCTATGAGAATGAAGAGCTCAAGCTTGGGGCTTAGGGCTCTGAGTACATGCCTTATATACTACTAGTACATAGGGGTGGAAAGAGATGGAATGTGATGGAAAGGATGACTGAGCGAAGGATGAGCATCAGTCAGCATAGAAGGGTATGGAACTTGGTGGAACAAGTGATCAGGTGATACAGGGGTTACTGTTGAAGTAAGCAGATGATGAGATGAGATGGATAGATAAGTGGAGTGATGTGACGAGATAAAGTAAGGAAATTGTAACCTTAACTGGGACCTTGTATCAGAGCTCGAACAAAACTTCACAGTGCAGCCAGTCTTGACATTGAGTTTCAGCAGTGACAGTCTTGAAGATATCACACCAGAAGATATTTCAATGGCAGAGCTGGATGAAGCATTTGACAGTGTTGCTGCTGCACCGACAGAGTTTTGTGAGGGAGTGGATATGACGACAGGACTGGTTGTTAAGGATAGGTTTGATGGCACTGTTGATGCCACCGCAGTTTTCGACCTGTCTGAATTAGATAAGATTCTGCAAGGGGACACACCTATTTTTGTAGCAGAGGACCACCAAGTGCATCACTGGATGGATGGAAGTGCTGAAATATGGGATGTGGATTCATTAAAAGCTCAGGCTGGTCTGTTCTAGAGGTTTGCATCATCTGTACATACATTTTTACAACCGTGCCGTTTGGCCGATGTGGCAAAACATAGTTTTACCATAGTTTTACCTGGCAGAACGGCCAAACTCGGTGATTTGAGTTCTGCCCCCAACACTAATCGCATCTTATAAGCCTGTCTGTGACACTCAGGCTGCCCTCAACATCACCCTCCTAACCGCAATATGAATCGAAGCCCGAATCCTCCCCCATCGTATACAACACATATACTGTCGTAGGTTCTTTGGCAGACATGTTCAGACATCGTTCAGACTAACTTACATCTTCGCCCAACATGACTTAGTCGTCCGCAAGCACATGCAGCGTACGGGGCCACCGAGTCTACACATGGTACGACTCCTGGAGAATCAGACATTAACAACAGCCATGTAAAGACAAACAAGTCGGATATGACAAAAGGAGTATCGAGGAGCCTGTTGTTCATACTCTTCGTGTATGCAATTGTCTCAGGCTATATATATATCGATGCACAATCCACAAGCGCAGAGTCACCACTCGAGGAGATTGCCCTGTATCGCAACGCGGGAATCTATTGGGACATTCCTCAGCCGTTGCCAGTTTGTCACACGTACGGGAGTCGTGAGTACTGGCGATTCTTGATATCAATATATCTTTATGGCATGAATGATTTCGACCAGGTGTGTATACGGCGCAGCTGAGAAATATACCTTTATTCTACGACTGGAAGAAGGGGTGTGAGTATACACCTGTCAAGATACACAACCAGACCTTCGAGAAGCCTGTAAGCTGCGCATCAAAGGTAGACTTATGATATTCTTTGTACTTCTCTGTATTAACATTCATATGCAGCCATTCTCTGGCATGCATGGCTACTGGTTGTTACATGACCAAATGGAATGTAAAGCATACTGGGGAACCTTTAAGGATATCGTGAGTTCTCTTAACACTTAGTGGAATGATCAGGTAGTTAACACATAACAGGGTTGTCAGTTATCTGGTAGGAAGGTGTGTACAGCTTTTTATCGTGATGTCACTCGCAACTAAAGGGTAATGTTTTGCTACAGAGGTACGAAGCTCCTCTATACAATCTGAGACCGCGCGACGATTGGCTCGCAATTTGTGGCTCTGCGCCCACTGAAATTCACGGGAAAGCGTTCGCGCACCCATCGTACTGTGATCTTCGCGGTGATCAACGAGTTAGTACTATGATTTTGTACTTCCTGCAAGCATACTGAAAATGTCTATGAAGAGGGGTTTGAACATGATAGGCATATGGGATGTCGAAGATCCAGACTGCCATTGATCGGATCTCGTACTCAACACCTTTGCTGGATTAATTGTTTAGTAATCTTGAAAAGTCGCCGAGCGACAAATCATGCGTGTACTGTACTTTGTTATCTTGAACAACTATGTAGCCAGTTTGTTGTGTGTCTGAAAATTCTTGTTACTCCTATCGTGCTTGGGACGGTGAGAATGACAGACATCAGCATCGAGTCATGCCGAGATTCTGTTATACAATCCAACTGCAATCGAAAACAAGATTTCGAAATTCTCAGTATTATTTTCGTCAGTCACCAGGTAATGTGCTAAGGAACGCAAATACGACATTTCGGAACACGGGCGTATAAATAATTATTTGAACGACCTTAAACATGAGTAAATAGTATCCACCCTTTCTTTAGTTTATCTCAAAGAAAAGGCGAAAACCTTACAAAAGGTCAAGAACACATTTATCCCGACGAATAGTAAACAGCGCCGTTAGGTCGAATATTATTATATGTGAATCTCGGCAGTAAGTTTGTCGATCAATGCTTGGAGACGCCCGGCCTCGTACACAGCAAGCGTTAAATTCTGCTCGATAGTCAACGCTTCTGTAAGACCAGGCAACGTCGTCGCGCCGTAACCTGTGGAAATCAAATAAACAAATGTAAGAGATATATATAATAATGGCTGCTAAAAAGCCAAACGCTAATTTAGATCTAGATAAACGCACCGAGCCATTTTCCGGGAGCGACACCAAGATGGAGGTACCACTCCCTGTCCTTGATACCGTCTTCCGAGATGAAACCGCGTTCATACGATGACAGCTTCTTGTTAGCGCGGCGCACGCGCTTCGCCGCGCGAATGAACTTGTGTATGGGAACATGGTTGTACGAGTGGTGTGCAGACCCCTTGCGGTCAGGTGAAGGCACATGCGGGTGGCGATTGTGTGGCGCGAGCTCCACCTCCACTCCCTCCTCCGCACTCCGTGCGTCCTCGCCGCCGACATTGCAGCCCTGTATGCCCCTATAGCTGCTGCTAGATGACGGCATATTAAGAGAATGAACATGGTTCTTGTCATGGTGGCTGGGAGATGTGTTGAAGCCAAAAAACCTCATGACGAAGGAGCGCATGCGACACCAAAGTTTTCTGTGTCTATGCATATCTTTTTTATGGCTTCTCAAGATATTCTTACGCATTTCGTCGAGGAGTTCCCTGAGGCGGGCCTCTGCCTCTTCTTTCTCTGCGTCCAATGCAAAACTCGCTTTTTGCAAGTTTTTAATAGACCTTCTAAGAGCAGACAAGTCGGGGCTCTCTGCCTGAGCCAATGATATTTCCTCGACTCTAGAAAAACCACAAATCAATATCGCATAAGCAATCGAACATACAAAACGACGCCATTTTGAACGTACACGTCGAGGTAGTCATCAAGCTCGAGCGCATATTGCGTAGTGTTCAGAGGTAAGATGATGGCATCGGCGAAACGCAGGGCTAACAGGCCAAGATTTTGAGCGACGGCAACCTGTAAAATGCAAAAACATTTATGGGTCAATAGCAGTAACAAACGTGATTCGAAATTGTTGACCTTTCTGTGGAAACCAGGATCCCCGTACAGTTCCTGCCATCTTTCCGAGTCATATACCGAATGATAATGGTACGGCGCATCGTTCAGTGTTCCGGAGAAACCACAGTCAGTACTAGCAACCTAAATGGAAACAGACAGATAAAAAAGGAATTTATCAGATGAGTTCGTCGGTCTAGGTATACACACTTTAGGTATACACTTACACCGAGATGCTGTAAAAATACGGTGAAGTCGCTACCAGATCCCACCGGAGAAACACCCGGAACACCGTTCTTCGAAACAACGCGCTTAGAATCGTATCTTTCCTGATACCCATGATCGATGGCGCCCTCAAAGGGGCCGTTATCGTTCACAGCATCCCAAAGGGTCTGGTCTTCCTTCGTCGGGTGAGGGATATCCTTCGCGGTCTTTACGATCAGCTGCGAAAGCGAAGGAGATGCCTGTACATTGAAGCGCGAGCCCGAGGCGGCTATGTCAATCTGGAGGTAAGCTACGACATGGTCCTTGATCCAGTCACCGAAATCTTCTCCCCATTCTGTGCTGCCGACCAGACCGTATTCTTCCGCATCCCAGCTCGCGAAGACAATAGTACGCAAAGGCTTCCATCCGGAACGAAGTAGGGCGCCAAAGCCACGGATGACTTCATGTAGAGAGACGGTACCTGACGTCGGGTCTGCCCCACCCATCACCCAAGCTAAAATTCATTGACAATAAGGACATAGATATAGTTTTCAAGAAATGACTTAAGCATCCTACCATCACGATGGCAGCCAACCATGACTACTTCGTCTTTTATGTGGCCAGGAATAACGGCCATGGTGTTCCAAATAGGCATGACCTTGTCATCGACTAAATTCATTGATTAGTTTTAAAAAAAGCATGTAAGCCATATTGACATGACAAGTACCATGGTTCACAAGCTTGACCTTTCTCTTGCTCGTCTGACCGGAAAGCAGCGTATTTTCCGATATGCTTCCGATTTCCTCGAACAGTCTCTCGGCATTTTGCCAAGAAATAGGCAGACTCGGGATCGAGGGCTTGTTGGTACCTTCTGTGCGAGTAGAATTTTCATATGCGGGGTAACCAGGTGTTGTGGGGTCTCCAGGATAGATTGAGATGAACTGCACGGAACCACGCTGGACCGCAGTTGGGTTGTGAGCGGGTCCCGCAGGGTATGGTGCATATCCATTTTCGACGGTGACCGCCCCATCATCACGCGGGTCTGAATAAATGAGTGCACCGATTGCACCGCGCTCCTCCGCTCCCTTGATCTTCAGTCCGCGGAAGATCTCGCCATAGCGCGCGATGACAATCTTGCCTGTCAGATTAGTGCCGGACGCAACGAGTTCGTCGTAATCTTCCTTTGTCCCATAGTTTACATAGACCAGTTCACCCTCGACTTCGCCGTCCTTGCTCAGACCATGGAAGGTCGGGACGGCGTCCCTGTACTTCGCTGCCTCTGGGTCGCCTGGGTCGCCGTCTTCAACAAGATCAGCCGCCCACGCGACATTGCCGTCGCTGTCAAGAATTTCGAGACTACGGTTCAATGGCACATTCATAAACGGGTAGTAGACGTCGATCCAGGCCTGGGGGGACGAGAGGAATGGGATGCCGAGCGTCGCACTGCGAGATTCGGGGGTTCCGGCAGAGAATATGGGCTCGTCCTCTGGGGCAGGGATATCAAACTGCGTCTGGAAAAGATCGAGGATGACCTTTGCATCTTCGTAGTCTTCGACAGATCCGGCAATATGGGGGTGCGTCGCATACTGTCTGGACGCAGCAAATGCGCTCTTGGTTGACGGAACGCTCCTGGCNAAAAAAAATCCACGGGTCATGAATTTATAACTCACCGAGACCAGATTAATAAATAAACTCACAAGAAGAGCTTCTCTGCTTTCTCAGGATCCAGTAAGGAGGCGAGAGGGATCTCGGAATTTGCCTGAATACTCAGGCCATTGGGACAGCCATCAAGTATCGAGGAAAGCTGCTCAGGATTGTTTTTTGCGTTCTGCTTCATTCCTGCTATCCTGACAAGAGATAGAGCCAAAGCGATGAGACCTGCTCTCATAATCCATCGTCCTCTCTGTGGCAACCTCTGCTCTAACTGTGGGGTGGTAGGTTTGGAAGTATCACCCGAGGCGAGCAGCGGCTGCTCAATGTCCACCTCAATGAGACGAGCTTCGTCATAGTCCATGGCGTCGAGGACGACGACCATGATGTCTGAGACTGGGCGATGCAGGGATGAAGAGAGAAAGGTGATGTATAGCTACGGACTGTTAAGAACTTAAGATACCTATAGATTGGTTGCATAAGAACACTAGGTCGGCGTGGTTGTTGCATGTCTCACGCCGATCGTAATATTGCACCCGAGGCTTGGGTTTTGGCAATCACCAAGAGGGCGAATGACGTTGAGCTACGAGGCTTTCGAAGTCGGTCTCTGTCGTCGTCGCGTCGCGTCGACCGTGGTCGACGTCTTCGACTTTTGGGTATTATCGGTAAAGGCCGAGTTCTTATCGTCTCTTTAGACTCCAATCTCCAATGGCAAGGCCAGCGCGTTATCGTCCATGGTGCCCAGGCCTAAACCGGTGCATGTATCTAATCAAGACAAACGCTCGTCAACGATGAACGTCTCACTAACAGTCAACGGAAAGGTCAACGGCTCGCAGTTGGACGAAGATATCGGCACATTGGCGCCAGTGACATTCGCAGTCATTGGCTGCGGGCAGCGAGGAACTGTGAGTAGTGACAGATTATGTTCGAAATCTAGTTGAAGTAATGATTTGCAAGGCCTACGCAGAGTATGCACTCCGCGCTCCCGACAAATGTAAGGTTGTCGCCATCGCCGAACCGCGTCCAAAGACTCGGACAGCAATGGCCACTGCGCACAGCGTCGATGCAAGCCTCGTATTCCACACCTGGGAAGACTTCCATGCTGCGTCTGTGGAGACCCTCAAAACAACGGGTACGCGTCTCGCAGACGCACTGATCATCTCAGTGCAGGATCACCTCCACTGTGTAGTCGCTCTTGCATTCGCCTCTCAAGGTTACCATATACTGTGCGAGAAGCCTATGGCGACGAGCGTTGAAGACTGTGTGCGTATTGCCGATGCCGTAAAGAAGGCTGGTATTATTTTCGGGATGGGTCATGGTAAGCTCCTCAGCAAGTAGGTTTTTGTAGCTTAGACTAAAAGCAATACTTATCTTCAGTGCTTCGTTACTCGCCGTATAGCAAAGCCATGACAAAGATCATCCACTCAGGATCTCTCGGGAGGTTAATTAACATTCAGTATTTGGAACCCATTGGTCATTACCACTTTGCTCACTCTTATGTGCGAGGATCCTGGTCTAAAGAGAATGATAGTTCTTTTTCGCTTATGACGAAAAGCAGCCAGTAAGTTCTAGGCCCCTCGTAACGCGTACAACTTGCGCATACAACACGCATACAGCGACATAGACATCATCTGCAGCATGCTTGCTCCTGAAACTCCGATACGCGTCTCTTCGTTCGGCTCCCTACAGCACTTCAAGAAGGCTGCGAAGCCTCCTGCTGCTGGAGATGCAACACGTTGTTTGGACTGCTCTATCGAACAAGAGTGTCCATACAGTGCAAAGAGCAGTGAGTGCTATTAGCACAATGAAAGGGATGACCTGATATGCATAGTTTCATCCAGTCTATTTAGACCGTGTTAAAAGTGGTAACACGAGATGGCCCGCCAGTACAATCGTCGATGGTGTCCCAGATATTGAAAATATCAATGAAGCACTGCAAAATGGGCCGTATGGCAAGTGTGTGTATGAGAGCGACAACGATGTTGTAGACAACCAGGTTCGTGTACTCGTCACTGAAAAAGAATGAAAGAAAATACATCTACATTTTTTGTTTCCTGACACGAATAACGATTTCAAAAAAAAAAAAAGGTTGTCAATCTCGAGTTCTCCTCAGGAGCAACAGTATCGTTCACAATGGTCGCTTTCACATCGCTCATCTGCGAGCGCCAGACGCGCCTGCACTTCACGCATGGCGAAATTATAGGCGGTGAGTGATACCCACCGCTCTAATATTTCAACGTCCATCTAAACGTTGAACCGGGCCTTCTAGACATGTCTTGCTTCACCGTCACCGACTTCCGCGCACTCACACGCTCCTCCAGTCTCCCAGCAGCGACGACAGTGTACCGCCCCGCGCAGGAAGGCGGGGGGGCACGGTGGTGGGGATCTTGGGTTAATTTCAACGTTTGTGCGCGCCGTGCGTACCGGTCAGCAGGACTTGCTCGGTACGGACGTTGACGAGGTGCTAAAGAGCCACCTCGCGGTGTTCGCCGCGGAGAAAAGTCGTCTCGAAGGGCGAGTTATTAACGTTGCTGAATTTGAGAAAGAAGCTAAAACGATGTTCCTTGAACATTGAGCTGTTATTGTTGGTGCACTCGCAACTGACGCCGGTTACGAGCGCAACACATTTTCCCCTTCAGAGAGATAGGAGCTCACACTTTGTTTGAATTATTACATGGTGCCTTTTTGATTTTGTAATGGATCTCTTGTTGTAATTGGTTAAGTAATATAATGAACATGATTGGAAACATATATCGAGGGTGTCGCAATTCAAGACAGATAGAGATGTAGATCTGAAGATATGAGATAAAGATCGAGGAATGAACCAATAAAAAAGACAAGAAATATTCGTTCAAATCAATCGGATGCGTCCAGCTCTCGCTTGATCCGCTCGCGGACTTCTCGGAGTCCGCCTTCTTCACGTTTCACTCTGCGCGGACTAAGTGTCTTTAATTCGTCGCCCGAGTTGGCACCAAGTTTTCTTCTAGGGCTAGGTGGGGCGCTCGGCTGTGCAGCGCTCGTGGACGCAGGCATTTCCAACCACTCCTCCCCACCGACATTGATATTCTTGAGGAAGAAAGGACATAGCGACGTGAGTAGTTGTATCGACTCAAGTGCTTCTGCAGAAGAGATAGGAACAGGCGACGATTTGATGATCGCCTGCACAACTTCGTCTGTAGGAATCGTGCGACGTTTTCGAGGTGAGGCGCCTACAGAAAGGGGATTTGAAGGGGAAACAAAGAACCTGGACATAATGATGTGTTCAGAAATTAAGTTAAATCATCAGAGGAGTATACATACATCCAAATGCTCTCTGCCACCCCCCCTAGGCGACCAAGGAGACAGCGTAGGCGCATCTCTTCCTGACTGAGTTTCATAAGTTGTTCCCTCGACATCTTCGTCGAGGTCACGATGCGCGCTTTTGAAGGCGTAGCAGGTACTTGTGATTCTGAACGCTTGCGGATGCGCTCATAAAGAGCTTCTCGCCGAGAAGTTGTCGGAGTAGACGGAACAGTATCAGCGTTTGAGCCAGTTTGGTTCACGGGAGTCGAGGGTCTTGAATAAAATGAAGACGATGACACAGCTGGTGTCTGAGGAGTTCTCGGTGTACTCGGAACAGTCCTCAGAATTCGTGAAGTGGATGGGGTCTGAGGTAAGATTGAAGCTGTCGCTGTCGATTTATGTCGTGACATAGAAGCTGGGGTAATTGGGAATGGGATAGCAAACTCTCTATGAGTGCGCTTTCCAGGAGTTTCACAAGGTTTCGTGGGTGATGAGCGTGTCGGAGAAGGTGGGTAATCAAAGGGATCGGAAGAACGAGAGGGTGTCGCATGAAATTTCGGAGATTTCGGAGAGAGAGAAACAAGCCGCTGAGTCAAGGCAGAATGTTTTGCTGGTTGCTGGGCAAGGGATGGAAGGTCGGCGAGAGGCACAGTAGGAACGTTGGTTGATTTCCGGTGAAGCTACATTGTTCAAATCAGAAGTAAATATATATACCTCTTTAAAGTGATTGAGGCAACACACCTCAACCCAACGTCGTAGCTTTTGATTAAGCGACTTCATGCGCTGGTCGGCGGCAGCCGTCCAACGAGCCACAGCAGCCATGCCACCGGGCATGTCCTTGTCTATATCCATCTCGACTTCGATGCCGATGCCATAGGCTGGGATACGTCTGCCGATCGTTTTCGATAAATGAGTGGTCGGCGTTATGACTAGTCCCATTGCTCCGCGGTTCCATTGTTTAGATTGCTCAGGTTTTGGAGTCGCACCTTCGAGGAAGGGATTGTCGTCGTCACCTGTAGCCCCAGGTAGATCTTTCCCATCCCACTCCCATAACCAGCATAACCGCTTCAGATCATCTAGAGTACACGTCCTACTAAGACCCACTGTAGAACTGAGCGTGTGGTTGTTTAAGACATTGGGGACAACGCCTGTATCTGATGACGGGGACACAGCCGCTGTGGCAAGCGCGTGCGATAATGCGCGATGCAGCGAACTCTGCAGAGATTGGAAACGAGCAAGGTGAGGAGGGAGAGCAGCAGATGCAGTGAGCTTTCTTGGAGTGGCGGGCGGGGTGGCTACCCTGGTATCCCCAAAGTTCAGATTGTGCACCAACATTTAGTTTACTGCACACTTACATGGTACGCAGCTTTTTTGGCGTCAACACGGTATCGTCATCATCGCTACTGTATACACGCTTCTTTTTGGGAGTGACGCGAAGGGAGGTGAAAATATTGGACATGGCGTGTTCGTCTAGGAGGTCGTGATAAGATGGTGATGGTATAAACTGGAGGGTCGCGTTGTGGCAGAACGTGGAGGTATGAAATGACAATAACACGAAAGGGCCGGCCCTACACTTTCATTTTCTATTCGTGAGAATATTGTAAAGTGTACCGTTTCTTTGTTTTTTGAACCTTTTGAATCTAATAATAAAAAACAGCCATGTTAAACAGCGTCGCTCGCAAGACTTCCCGCACGGTTCCAAGGTTATTGGCGCAATGCAACGTCCGTTCGCCATTTTCATCGAGCTCTGCCCAGCGCAAATCAAAGAAGAGCTCACCCTTATCTTCTGAACCATTATCCTCGCAGCAGCAAGCCTCATCCTCGCAAAGCTACCTGACGGCTGAGCGCAAGCGCAAGCTCATCTCGCTCTACCACAAGGCTGAGACATTTGTTACACACAATAATCTTTCTGCATACATCGATAAAGAGTTCGTACGCTACATACCGGAGGGGGCTGGGCGAACCTTGCGAGGCAAGAAGGACCTGGCATTCAAGCTTGCGGAGCGCCGCGCAGCCCCGAATTTAGTCGTCGATCCTGTGATGGAGGGAGAGGGGAGAGCTATGTTCAATTCGTTGCATGAAGCATCTGGAGGTACGGAAGTATCGCAGCGGAATCAGCGCATAAAGGCGGCACTTTATGGCATGGACAAGACGTTGAAACCGAGTTTGGAGATGGTGGAGGAGTATCAACGTAAGGGATCCGTAAATATAATTGGATCAAGATAGAATGGCACGTTCCTTCATCCCTCTGGCCTTTTTGCAGCGACTTATTTTAATGTTTGGAATGTGCAGGTCCATGTGTTGCGTGCGGTGAAGAGCTGCTGTCTTGACCTTATAGCTCAACGCCCGGATGCATTTGGTTTGCCCCTGGAACAAACTCATAGTGTTATGAGGAAGTCTGCACGCTAGAATTATTTATGTCTCGTAGAAACTCGATTGCTTTTCTTGCACAATATGTATCATATTGAATTCCGAGGGCTTTTATATGGAAATTGACTAATCAGTTTGTACCTCTTACAGAGGTACTCCACCATCAAGCTTGAGCTCGGCAACGCCTTTATTATTGTCAAGTGAAAATGCCTTCAAAGGACATGTCAGTCTTTCGAGCTACGCTCGCACAGTCGAAAAACATCATTGCTGTCGCCGGAGCAGGACTGTCTGCTGCCTCCGGTGAGAGAATGCAGACGAAGCTCTGCACTCTTCACTTATTGATTACAGGCATACCGACATTCAGAGGTGCGGGCGGGATGTGGCGGACATTCGACGCAATGAGTCTTGCAACGCCAGAGGCATTCTGGAGGAACCCCGCGCGAGTTTGGCAGTTTTACCACTACAGACGAGAAAAGTGCGCATTACGCACTCCAACCGAGTATGATCTACCCATCCAAATGTAATGCCATAGAGCCCGCGCTGCGAACACGAATGCTGCGCACCATGCCCTCGCGCAACTCTCAATCCCATCTGTCAGGGACAATCTTTCACAAGGCTCAACTTTCACTCTGATCACCCAGAACGTTGACGGGCTCAGCCAACGTGCACTCTACGCAGCACTCACGCGCGTCTCATCGACACAGCTCACAACCTCCGAGTCATCGCAACCGTACATGATTGAGATGCACGGTCGTCTTTTTGACGTGCAATGCACCTCACGAAGTTGTAGGCACGTCGAATGGAACAACGAGTCACCAATATGCCCTGCCCTGGCCGGTACTGGGACATTGGTAGATGCGGGCGTCATCGAGCCTGAGATTGAGAAGAAAGACCTTCCGCACTGCCAGAAATGTGGTGCACTCGCCCGTCCCGGAGTAGTTTGGTTCGGTGAGCTTCCCTGGCACCAGGAGACAATAAACAAGCTTGTAAGCAATGCGGATTTGTGCATTGTCGTAGGGACGTCTTCAACGGTGGGCACTCCATCTTCGCGCGCTCTCGACAATCTATCGCTGACAGACAAAACAGGTGTATCCAGCGGCTGGGTATGCGGATACTATCCAAGAACACGGAGGCAAAGTCGCTGTATTCAATCTCGACCGAAGTGCAGGCGACGAAGACGCTGACTTCTTGTTTATGGGACCGTGCGAGCGCACATTGCCCGAAGCTTTAGGTCTTCAAGGGTCTTTGTAAGGTAGCAAGGGATCGTATAGCTAGGCGCATGAAGTCAAATACTCTCTGAGCGTAGTGTTTGCATAGACTATTCATCCTTCCCCTCGATTGGCATATCCAGACCAACTCTGCGTGCCGTAGCTCGTAGGCGTTCTGCCTGAGACATGTCGTGCAGAGGATTATATCTATCCAGGAGGTCCTTGATATAGAAAGAAACATTCACTTTCCGAAGTAAATTGAAGTAAAGAAATGCGAACTTTGTGGATCCTCTGAGAACGCAGTAATATCACGATGTTTCTTGCATCTCTTAAAAGCTTTTTGGGTGCCTCAGCGTCAGACGCCGTACGATGGCTCTCGAAAATTGCTCGAAAGCTCTGCACTATTTCGCGATTCCTCTTGTTGCGAGGAGCAATTGACTTACAAAGAGCAAAAAAAATATCAGGGAATGACCGTTCCAGAAAATAACTATGATACTCACTGACCTAGAGAGCTCTCGTAGCACGGATCTGTATGCCGCTTGATACTGCCTTAACATCGCGACAAGTCACTGGTAAAGCAGACAACAGTTGCTGACGTTTGTCACAATTACAAAAACAAAGTCCCGATCATGTCACGTCACGTTTTTTTTTTCGCGGTTCAGGCTTGAATACTTATCCTCANTTTTTTTTATAGATCATAGTGGCAGCAATATTAATGCGCACCTTATGCATGTGAGTTGTTACAATTGAGAGAATCGCTACGTCATCTGAGACAATAGCCCGGCGCTAATTATATAGAAGACTAAAGTTCCGTGCAATAATGCCAACAAATGCGACGAAGAACAGAAAAGATGAAAGGCGAATGTCCATACAGATAACAAATGCAGGTTCCGGTGAAGGAGGACAACAACAGAAATGTGCGTATAAGCTAAGTCCAAGCTAAGTCCAACGTAAATGCTTCCTTAATTCTATTTATATTAGTCAAGGAAATCTTAACGACTTCGTAATCATGGCGGTCTTTCTGGCAACTGGTCCGCCGGTTGCGCGACATCTTCATATTTCGGAGCGCCTTGATAAGGAGGCGGAGGAAGAACATACGACGCCCTACTCACGGGGAGCGCCTCCTCCATTTCTGCTAGCTCCCGATCGAGATTATGCCGGTCAATGGCAGCTGAAACTCCGTCATATCGAGGTGTGCGGTGGTAATGATAAAGGCAATGCCCACAGCCAAGGACTATCAGGAGTCCCGCAAACCCGCCGAGGGCCTCGAACACAATAGCAACAGCGCTCTGTGACCGGTGATGCGCAGATCGTTGCTGCCCAGCACCTGTATGTCCTGCGCTGCCGTTGAGACCGTGCACTGGAACTGTATGGCCCGGTTGGAGCGTATGGTGAGACGAGAAGGAGATGACGACGGACGACGAAACCGCTGAATGGCTAGTTGTATTGATGCGCGAATGCGACTTGAGTGCAGTGCTCGATGAATGCGATGATGCAGCTGAGGCAGTCTGGGAGATACTCCCTGGCTTAGGGGTGCCGCTGCCGCTTGCGGCCGACGCGATAGGCTCGTGCACTATCGCATGGTCAGTTGTCGTCGGTGGTCCGTCACTAATTGAGACAATATTGAGAGTCGAAGTCGGCGCACCGTTCTGTGCCCTCGTCAGACTAAATCAAATTAGTAACAGAGAACTAAGATCCATTAAATATGCTACTCACCAAAGAATGACAAGAAGTAAGAGGATAGTTAGGGCACGCAACCCGGGCATGCGTCTGGGAACTAGATAGATCCTTGAAGATGACTCGACAATGTGGAAGGCTCAGACTTGTAGAGCTAGATTGGCTGTACTTCGCATGTTTTGCCACACAACGGCGGCCAAGAAAGGGTGCGCGGGGCTTTGGAGGGTCGCAGCAGCACAGAGGCCGCAGCTTTGTAGTCTTATACGAATATGCTACTGGCCATAAATATGTTACGACTATTTTTGGACTATTGATGCCTTCCAAAAATTTCTCGCGAGGATCTGATGCTTTCCCAAACTTTAACGGATGCCCGCCCGTATCCCTACGCTGCGTACTGCACCTGGGGTTGAGAAAAAGTATACTCCTCTAACTAATTAAAAAGGGTGTGCTTCTCCCCTCCCTCTCTCGACTGTAATCGCCCAAAATGAGGATGCTTAAATCTAATATAGGTGTCATTAATTATTTACTGTAAACGCTTCCGGAAGGAGAGTACGTGTACATATCTCACATCCAAGAGACATAACTATATAAACCTGCGGTTTGGACTTATGGTATGTTCTGTGCGCATATCTTACCCCAAATGCGAAAGTGCGCGCATCAAAGATACTCATTAGATTGCATCGGCGACGCATCATGCATAGAAAGGCGTGAATCTTTTGAGAACCAGATGAATGAAGAATAAAGGCGGTAAAGCCAGAGGCAGCACAAGTCAGCTAAAGCCTAAGATAATCCGAGGTCTAGTATCAGAAGTGCAGACTTCCACCGAAACTTGGAACCTACCGCGACTACAGAGATGAGATGCAACAGCAGCGGTCTCCATGCAAGCCGTCTGGCTCAGGGTAGATGCGGAGCATAGCCTGCAGGCGCTGCTTTAGAACAAATGAGCTATGGCGAAAGAATCGGGCGTTCATGTGATCAAACGTGTTTCAAAACACACCGTACCGCGTAACAGGACATAAGCAGACCAGAGGACGAAAGAATATAGTCCGCCGGTAGCAGTAGTTGAGGTTTTCAACAGTGACGCGTCGAAGATTGATTATCGTGGGTGTAGCCTCTAGTGTGAGTATTGCCAAGATAAAGAGATAGAAATAGTAAAGACCGCACACCGGCGTAAGGAATTTAGGAGCTCAACAAATGCAGATAAAATAGCTAAGCAAAGAAAATATGGCTCTCGCAAACAGAAAGTATAAATTCACAATGTTCTGTCCCAAACACCAGTAAGAAAACGCAGTCTTTTTAACGGAAATCACCAGAGTGTTTAAGAGAAGGCCCCAACTTAGATAGAAGTTACCATTATCCAACCAATCTCAACCAACGCAGACTCCCACAGACCGCAAACTGCCGTGTCTATTGACGACGATGCCGACCGGGTTGGAACGCTTTACCTATCGGACTACCGTGTACTTTGGTAGCCGTTCTACACGCCTGCACTGATTGTATCCGTTTATTCTTGACAGTGAATTGTTTGTTGGCACAGTTGAGTCAAAAACAAAACAGTGATATGCCAGTGCCTGCTTGCCGTGGTGAATATTGAAATTAAATCCAACGCTATCACCTAGACCAATATTAATGTTCTCTGACTATTAAGTGGGTTATCTTTCACATGTGGAAATTTCTCGCCGAGTACAGCGGTCAAGGTGAATGCATACGGCGTTTTCTTCCTTTGTAGTATGCAGTCCAATAGCAATGAGCGACATGGATGTAATAGACCGAAACCGTCGAAAGTACAATGCCATGATTGGGAGGTGGCGGTGGCAAACAAAAACTCGCAAGCTCTCAGCTTACGGATGCAACGCATCCACCGGAAGATAATTGAATGGCCAAAACTTCAGATTTAGTATTAACCCTATGAAAGGGGACATAATATTTCACATCTTCCGCTTGAACCATAGAACATTTTTCCTAGGACGAGAGTCTTCATCTATTGATCAGTCAGTTGAGAGACAATAACTTGAAATCGCGTTCGTATCGTTTTTTCAGAGTTCCAGCCTGCCAGTGATCTAACGGTCCTTCCGACTCGGAACATTTTACTGCAGTCCCGAGTAAGCCTGCAGATTTCAGCGAGAAAAGGCAAGCGAAAGGAATGTCCGAGAGGAGGAGNAAAAAAAAAGAATTTGTTTTTTTGAGACATCTGCTTACATAGCAAGGCTGATTTATAATAATTTCCCGCGACTCGGGTACTCGACATCCACTCTCAGCAGTTTCGTTTCCTCTCCCTTACCTGACGTCTGTAAATCGCTGAGCGACCTCTAGCTCTCCTTTTCTCCTTATTTACCGCCCTCGAGCACATCGCTGTGCTGCTGTCTGACCAGCGATGTCCTCTTCTTCGACACCGGCACCGCGAACCCCGCCTGACGCATTAATGGATGGCGACGTCAAGGTCGCCTTAGACTTCTCTTTGCACGACGTTTTCAACGAAACCTCTGCTGTCGGTGGTTTGTCTGTTGAGAATGCCAATGGCGGAGCTACACCCAACGAAGAGAAGGTTTCAAACGACGGGCGGAAGGACGGTGCGATCGATTCACTACTGTTAGCGGCCGCGCTTTCCTCTGGACCGCACGTCACACGGCATCATTATCACCACTCCTTCTTTCCAAGCTCTGAGGATGGTGAAGCCACTGTATGGGATTGGTCGGACTCGGACGGGCACAAGCTTATGAGCAGACAGGCTCCGCGAAGCGCAAGACTCGGCCATCGAGCAGCTTTCGACGACTCGTCCCGCTCGTCCTCTATCTCGCCAGGTTTCAAGCCAGTTGACGTTGACGGGAATGGTGCATATAGTCTGCCTCTCGTGCCGTTAATGATTTCGCGGATTAGCTCAGTGTCATCCTCCGAAACGTCACTGTCATCTGACGTGTCGGAGCTAATCGGCATTGATGATGGGATTACTAATACCCCGACAGTCAGTGTCAGTCGTGGCTCGGCTGCTGAGAACGGTAACGATGTCCAAGTAAAGTGTATGGTGCGCACTCGCGTACCGACCCCTCACGGGGAGGTCTTTCTGCATTTGTACCACAACAATTGTGACGATAAGGAGCACCTGGCCATTGTCGTCGACCCAGCTCAACTAGACTCTTGCGAAGAAGAGCGCCCGTTTGCTCCATTTATTCGTAGCAAGTCTTTGGACGCTGTTTGGCACGATGGCGAGACACCAATGGAGCGAATCACTCGGGGTGCTTATGTCGGCCGATTGAGCGAAGCGGGTTATAAGACATCATATTCGACTGAATCTGATGTGCCTGAAGCGAGGTCGAGCCTTTCTCATGCGGTCGTGCCCGCACCGCTCGTGCGTATTCATAGCGAGTGCTTTACGGGAGAAACAGTGGGAAGCCTGCGCTGTGACTGCGGCGAGCAGCTTGATGAGGCCCTTCGGCGCATCGCGCAGCCCATATCAATTATAAATCCGGAAAATAACACTCCAACGACCATTCCTGGGCGCGGCGCAGTGATTTATATGCGTCAGGAGGGCCGCGGAATCGGTTTACTTTCTAAGCTCCGCGCTTACAACCTTCAGGACCTGGGTCATGATACTGTTCAGGCGAATTTGCTCCTCGGCCACGGGGCAGACGAGCGTGGATATGAGGTTGCAGCTGCTATAATGGAGGACCTTGGGCTCGGTGTAGACGGGATGAAAGGGGAGAGTGCATGCGAGGGCGTTCGGCTGCTGACGAATAATCCAGATAAAGTGACGAAGCTCATAGATGCGGGTGTGCATGTTGCGGATCGTGTCTCGATGGTGCCGCGCACGTGGCAGTGTCAGGCAGAAGACGGTTCGCAGACGGGGGGATATTACTGCGCCGGAGATGGATGACGAAAAGGCGGCACGCCTGCGCTCGGCAGGTGCTACGCTGATCGGAGCCGGTGCAACACATGGACCTGAACTCGAGAAATATTTGCGTACGAAGGTTCTTAGGATGGGGCATATGCTGTCATTGCCCTCTTCTGAAACTTCGCATGAATACTGATCGGGAAAAGGAAGTTGGAACTTAATATGTATGGTTAAGTGCATAGTATGCTTGGATACGAGTTGAACATTAGGGTTGTTGTAATTGTTGCAATACATATAATGCATACATTATGGAGAAGCCTGATGCATTATCTTTATTTTATTTTTCTTAGATCGGAAGAAAGAAAAATCAAATTAGTTATGTCTATTGTTCGTCGACGTCCTGGAAAAAAGGTGTCTGTCTCTGAATGCCTTACTGGTGCTGCACATTTTGACTTTATAGAAAGGCGTCGCTACTAATACGTTTATATATAGTAACGGTAAATCTGATCGGCGGAGCATTTCTTTTAAGCAATTTGNTTTTTGTTTGACGCTGTCCGACTCTGAGTCTTGCTTCGAGTCTGCTTATCACCAAGAACCCCAGAACGTACTATGTGAACTCACGCTCTGATAAGTCGGATGCAGAGGGATGATTGCGGTGCNTTTTTTTCTCAGAAGTAATGCTTTATTCAGCAGGGATTTGTATAAACCTACTAGTATCTCCTTCCTGAGCACAGTGGCCCCACTATGGCTGACTTTACGGAAGAAAAAACCAGTCGTACGGATGTTGTCAACAAGGTGGCAAGCAAAGATTCTTTAGAGCAAGGCGACTTGGAACAAGGAGTCGAGAAACGTGCTCTCAGGAGACAGCTCAAAAATCGGCACATTTCGATGATCAGGTACGTGTACAGTGTGCTTGAGTTTATCTTCACAACCGGTTTTAAACAAAAGTACTCGCAGTATTGGTGGTCAGTAATTATCTTGTTTAAGCTCGCTATTTTTGATCAATACTCTGCATATTTAAGGTGTCATTGGAACTGGTCTATTTGTTGGTACCGCAACGGCGCTCAAGAACGGCGGTCCTCTTGGTCTGTTTCTCGGTTACACAGTCGTCGGGACAATATGTTATGCCATCATGGTATGTCGAGATGCCACCCTCGTTGCATACGCATTCAAGGATATTCACCGTGCGAGAATAGATCTCTGTCGGAGAAATGATCGCTTTACTCCCCATCCCTGGTGGACACATCAAGCTCGCAGAGCGCTTCGTTGACCGAGCATTCTCGTTCACTTTAGGATGGACATACTGGTATAGCTGGACCATTTTTCTTCCTACTGAACTGAGTGCGTCTGCTGTCTTGATGTCGTTCTGGAAATCGGTAAGAGTTCAGCTGCACCGCAATCGCAGTCGCACTTATAAACGGTATCTTCAGCCAGAGGAAGTGAATCCGGCTGTGTGGATAACCATGTGTCTTATTGTTGTCATCATGATCAATTTACTCGGTGCTGGTGAGTAAGAAACCATTGCTTTCACCTGTATCGTACTAAATATACATTTTAGGTGCATACGGCGAAGCTGAATTTATCTTCGCATCAATCAAGGTTGCCACCATCGTCGGCCTCATTGTATGTCCTCCTTCGAATACTACACGTTCTTAACCGACTGTCAACCTATGGCGTAAAGATTCTTGGGATCGTTCTTGACCTCGGTGGTGGCCCAAATCACGATCGCATCGGCTTTCGATATTGGAAGAATCCAGGACCGCTTGTGCAATTTGACAACATAGGAGGGGCGAAAGGTCGGTTCTTGGGATGGTGGGCTGTGATGTCCCAAGCGGCGTTCTCATATTCTGGAACTGAAATTGTTGCGGTACGTGCACACCTCGCACTTATCTAGTTCCTTCCATGAAAAAGGTAATTATTTTGAAGGACGTAGATCGCCGCTGGCGAGGCAAAGAACCCACGCAGAAACCTTCTGAAGGCAATAAAGCGTGTCTATATCCGCGTCATAATCTTCTACTTGGGCGGCTCCTTCATTATTGGCCTTCTCGTCGCCTCCAATAACGTCGATTTGGATCTAAACAGCTCCACCGCAGCAAAGTCGCCGTTTGTCATTGCAATAAAGACAGCAGGTATCAAAGGGCTGCCGTCCGTTATCAACGCAGCTTTGCTCACGTCTGCGTGGTCTGCCGGATCCTCCGATCTGTATACATCCTCGCGTGCGATATATGGCCTTGCTCTGGCAGGAAATGCACCAAGGATCTTTGCGTACACTACTAAGCGGGGACTCCCGCTCGTCGCAATAGTGTTCTGCTCCCTCTTCGCATTCCTTGCATACATGGGAATCAGCAGCGGCTCCGGGAAGGTGTTCAACTGGTTCGTGAACATGACCGCCGTGTCGAGCATGATGGCGTGGTTCGGCATCGCCTTGATGTACCTGCGTTTCTACAAAGGCTTGAGTGCACAGGGCTTCAACCGCTCGGACCTTCCGTATACAAGCAAAATGAATCCGTACGCGGCGTGGTATGCTGTGTTCATGTGCCCTGTAATCTGCTTCGTACGTCTTTGCTCGACTCTCCTCCCCAGTAGTATTTTACCCGGATTGGCTTAAACATTAGTTTTCTGGCTCCAGCGTATTCTACAAAAACAACTGGGCTGCCGACACGTTCGTCACGAATTATCTTCCGTTTGTTCTTTTCCCTGTGCTCTACGTGGGTTCACGACTTTACCTGAAGTGTGAACCCATCAACGCGAGCGACATGGACTTTGTGTCAGGTCTGAAGGAGATAGAAGCAGACATGTATGATGAACCTCCACCACGCAACTGGATTGAACACCTCTGGACATGGCTGGTGCGAACCTTCTCTTCTACCTGTTTTTAACTTTACTCATTTGCTCAAACAACAAATAGTTTTGATTTTCGAAGCCCGTGATTTGTACATTCACATCCATTTTGTAGAAGAAACAAAATTATGTATTTACTATTTTCACGAAGTTACCTACTAATTCCAATCCATTCGCTACAGACCATCTTCCGCTGAAAAAGCGGATAAGCAGGAACTGCAGTGAAGCGAAGAGAAGTAAAGATCATAGTCATTGCGCCATGCAAGTCGCAAGCAGAGCTCGGACAGACAGGGGCGGAAAAAATAAGAATAAGATAACCAAGAATGAGGGCAATGCCCTCATAATAATAATAATTAGATAATCGAGGCTTTTCTCTAAGGTGCCTTGCGTGGGTTGCCTCTTATCTTATGGTGGCGAGATGCGCCCATGATGACGTCAGCAATCGAGATCAAGCTTTGTGCGACTGCCTTTTTAGGGAGTCCAATTCGGGAATCGGACTCACGTCCTTTTATAGTCAACGGGATCAATGACTAATGCCTATATATTTAAAGTAAATTTACTAAATTAGTAATATTTAGTAAATAGTTTTATAAAACTTTTAAAACTTTTTTTTGCGCGGGATGTACTGCAGTATTTTTTTTTTTTTGGTTGCGTTAGCAGAAGTCACAAACTAATAGTTGATGTACTAGGTGTGGTCAGGCCTTTCAACAGCGCTTGACTATTCAATAGTTTTAAAGATTCTAACACATTAAGTGTAATTGCGTTCGATACTTACTTCTATCTACTTTGTATTATTACTGACCCTATACCTACCCGGGTCGATGGAAATTCTTACCTACCCGTTATAGACCCATAGACCTTCGACCGTGTCGCGCCCAACACTTGACTTATGTACGTAGCGGCGTCACTGCTGACAGCCTATCGATGTTTCATACCGTCACATTTGGCATCTGTTTCTGCGTGGCATTGGAACTGATAGCGCAGTCACAAGGTGTATTTGGTCAATTTCATCCTAGAGAGCCAGCGCAGTACAGGCCGCCGCCTCCTTTGCGTGCGCAGGCCAAAGTACTCGACGAATGGCGGCAGGAGCGTCTTGATGCACTGCCTACACTCATGCAGAAATATGGCGTCGACGCATGGCTCGTGGGTGATCATCTATACTCCAGATCTATGGCCACATTGATTGTAGAGATGTAATGTGTTCTTCTATGATATGGATATGGAAACAGATGTGCCAGCGCGAGCACGCCGAGGATACGATTTGGTGGTCTATCAAGCCCGCAACTTCATTTGCGGTGCATCGCCGGACTGTGGTGCTTTTCCACACGAATACATCTTCGCTCGCTGGCCAACCCAACCCGCTCACATGGGTCGATAACACTGGCGCGGTGTGGCCCGAACTGCGCTCCATCCTGATGGGTTATGCGCCGCAGCGCATTGCGATCAATGTCGACCGCGATATCGCGTTTGCAGGCGGAATGCACGTCGGCGAAATGGAGGTCCTGGAACACGAACTGGGACCACATTGGACACGTAGGTTTGTCAACGTACCGATGCTAGCGGTGGAGTTCGTCAGCCGGCGCGTTCCTGGCCAGATCTTATACTTCAGACCGATGCAAGAGACAGTATGGGCAATGTTAGAGGAAGCGTTCAGCGAGCGCGTGGTCGTGCCTGGAGTAACGACGACGGATGTATGTACGAATCTTTAATCTTAATTACGACGTTAGCGCAGGAGTTCACATGACGGACTGGTGATGATAGGAGCTCCAGTGGTGGTTCCGCGAAAAGATGCAGGAGCAGAACGTCTCAACCTGGAACCAGCCGCGCGTGAAGGTGCTCGACGCTGAATCCTTCCCTGGTTGGGCAGGTTCAGACTCCATCATAAATGAGGGAGATGTGTTCCATGTCGATTTCGGGATCAGCGCTATGGGTATGCACACAGACACGCAACACCTTGGGTATGTTTTACGCGTCTCTGAGGGCGAACAAAGCGTGCCTGCAGGGCTCATGGCGGGCATGCAGAAGGCGAATCGTATGCAGAACATACTCCTAGAGGAAATGAAAGTCGGGAGGACCGGTAATGAAGTTCTCGCGGCGTGTAACGGAAGAATGAGACAAGAGGACATCGAAGGCCAGGTATACACACATCCCATTGGGGATTTTGGGCATGCACCAGGGGCGACAATAGGTTTTTATGCCCCTTCTTTTGGTGACATCGTTTGTTTGCAAATAAAGAAGCTCATGCTTGATTTTTTTTAAGGATTTACTAACCTCCCTGAGTACGTGCCGATCTACGGGGAGCTACCCTTATTGCCAGAAACATATTACAGCATCGAACTGTTCGCGAGACATTTTGTTCCTGAGCGAAATGAATCCCTGAGATTCATGCTCGAGGAGAACGTGTACTGGGTGAATGAGACTAGACGTTGGGAGTTTGTACGAGGTCGCCAAGAGAAATTTCACCTGGTAAAAGGCACGCAAAACCAGCGCATACCGAACGACGACGGCAACCGGGTGCAGCAGCAGGCTATAGTCATCGAAGCTGACAGTGTCGAGAACTCATGTTGAGGATAGATTCTGCAANTTTTTTTTTTCACGAAGAAAATAAAAGCCTCGTTGATAGTGAGTGATAGTCACAAAGGGACATCACGTTGAAAAGAAAAGGCGCGGGTTTATTGCCCAGATCCCAGATAGCAGCGAAAGTACCGCGTNAAAAAAGGAGTCGTGTGCTGCCAAAAAAAAAAAAAATCAAGGCTTGGAACGCGAGCGCTCTGACTGGTGGAATGATGAAGGGCCATAATAATATAATTAAAAGCAAAGCCTAGAGTGGCGCGTGAGCTTATCAGGGCCGCACCATCAACTCAACCCCGCTTTCCGACGTGATCGATGTGTGNTTTTTTTGATGGAAGAAGTTGTATTGCACCGCTTTGAAATCGAAATGTAAGAGCGCAAACCTTAGCTGAGCCTTGGAGAAAGCGAGGACGAACTGTGCGATGAGTACGACCTCAGTGCAAGAGACAAGGATGGACGAGAGCACTAGTACTGGCAGCGCTGATAAGTAATTATGATAATGATAATGTCGATTACGATTACGGAAGCGGACTGGGAGGCGCAGCGACGCAATAGAGATAAGGTTATGTAAGAGCCACACAGCATGTCCCGATAAGGCAAGGGAGTCCATATCGTACGCGTGGGGCGCATGGGCGGCGCTTAGGAGGAGCTCTGTCTTACAATGAATATGAATGACCCGTGTAGCTATTTAACGTGCGGTTCCCTTCGGCGTCCTCTCCCTCTCTCCCAGTCCCTCCCCCTCCCCACTCCCCGCCGCTGGTTCTCGCCATGGCCTCGTTCATAGACGAGAAGGTCATCCATCATGCTAAGCAGGACGCTGCTTCGACAAGCAGTTCTGTCGTCGGCGGAAAAGTTGATGGAGTCGGCGAGCCCCACAAGCTCAAGCGGCAGCTTAAGAACAGGCATATAGCTATGATCAGGTGCGTCTTCTCTCTCTCTCTCTCTCTCTCTCTTTTTCTTTGTGCACGCTCACTTCCAATAATGTCATCTCAAACAGTATTGGCGGTACGTCTAGCCTCTCATCCTATCCTTGGAACAGTCTTTTGAGATTTTATTTGCCTGTCTAGGCGTCATCGGAACTGGTCTTTTCCTCGGTACGGCAACGGCTCTCCAACAGGGCGGCCCTGTTGGTCTGCTGTTAGGTTATCTCATCGTCGGTACAGTGTGCTTCAGCGTAATGGTATGTCCAGATCTTAGCTTTGTATATATGCGTATACCTAAGGAAGAAAAAAAAAACCCCGTAGATTTCGCTTGGTGAAATGGTTGCGTATCTTCCTGTCCCGGGTGGCCATATTAAACTAGCGGACCGTTTTGTGGATCCCGCCTTTTCGTTCACGATGGGATGGAACTATTGGTATAACTGGACCGTTATTCTACCGGCAGAATTGAGTGCCGCCTCTGTGTTAATGACGCTTTGGAAATCAGTATGTTCTGATTCACAGCACCCTTTCTCCGATATTAATCAATCTTCTCTTCGTTTTTACTTTCTGTGATATCAGAAAGAAGAAGTTAGTCCTGCTGTGTGGATAACGATGTGCTTGGTTGTCGTCATTGCTATTAACATGTTCGGCGCTGGTAAGTCTAAACAGCCGATTATGTTCTCAAGGAACAATGTCGAAGTAATACTGCTTAATAGGTGCATATGGCGAGGCTGAATTTATATTTGCTTCGATCAAAGTTGTGACTATAACCGGTCTTATTGTATGTCGCTTCAGTCATGTTTCATCGGCATCCTATCTGACCTTCCTTTCAAGATACTTGGCATTGTTCTTGATCTTGGTGGCGGTCCGAATCACGATCGTATTGGTTTTCGCTACTGGAAAAACCCGGGTCCTTTTGTGCAATTTGACGACATTAGCGGGAATACTGGCAAATTCCTTGGCTGGTGGGCAGTAATGACTCAAGCTGCGTTTTCGTTCATTGGAACTGAAATTGTTGCTGTGCGTTACTTTCTTTCTTTGATCATCATATTTGAAAGTATTGATTTGTATGTCCATTTAGATCGCTGCTGGCGAGGCTAAGAACCCACGAAGGAATCTTCCGAAGGCGATCAAACGTGTATACATTCGTATTCTGCTGTTCTACATCGGTGGCACTATTATTATTGGCCTGCTTGTGCCATCTAACGACCCCAATCTTAATCTTAACAGCGGCACCGCCGCAGGCTCCCCGTTCGTGATTGCAATCCAGAAAGCAGGCATCAAAGGACTCCCATCCGTCATCAATGCTGCCTTGCTTACGTCTGCATGGTCCGCGGCATCCTCCGACTTGTATACTTCCTCCCGTGCGATTTATGGTCTTGCGCTTTCCGGCAATGCACCAAAGATTTTCTCCTACACGACGAAAAGGGGACTTCCGCTCGTGGCGCTCGGGTTCTGTGCCTCCTTTTCGTTCCTCGCGTACATGGGTGTAAGCACGGGTGCTGGGAAAGTGTTCCAGTGGTTTGTCAACATGACATCCGTCGCGGGCTTGATGACATGGTTTGGTATCTGCGTCACGTACTTGCGCTTCTACAAAGGCTTCCGCGTCCAAGGTTTCTCGCGCGCGACTCTTCCTTACGCGAGCAAGTTGAATCCGTACGCGGCGTGGTATGCCGTGATTGCTTGCCCCGTTATCTGTTTCGTAAGTTTCTGTTTTTTTCCCGCCTAGTGTCATGCGCGTCACAATCTAACACTCATGCAATCTAATTGTAGTTCTCTGGTTTCCAAGTATTCGTCAAAGGCAATTGGGATACCGCCACCTTTGTCACGAACTATCTGCCTCTCATGCTCTTCCCCGTTCTCTACGTGAGCTCACGCCTATGGTTGAAATGTAAACCCATACGTGCAAGCGATATGGACTTCGTGACGGGTCTGAAGGAAATCGAAGACGACACGTATGACGAGCCGCCACCACGCAACTGGGCGGAGCGATTCTGGGGCTGGCTGGTACGTTCCTTATTTTCAAGCTTTATGACTTGAAGAACCACGCTTATTCACACGTCATCTCTAGATGTAAAAATATATGGACACGTAATGTGTATATCATTGTCCACCTAATAAAACCTCGTAAATTTATATTCGTGTTGATCATGATTGTTACTACGTTTCTTGCTTCCGTCATCGGAGATACATCCCATCTATTCTGTTCCGCGCGCCTCTGTGCCCCTGAGGCCTGAAGGACATTGAAGCATTAATTTTAGATGTACATATCAACTCAGCTTAAACCTCGTGTTTGGCCTCGAGGTTCCTCGGTGCATCATAAGCTCCTTTCTGGTCTCGGCCTTGTTAAACATGTGAGTAAATAAAAGCCGGCTATAAAAGACCTCGCCCCACGCATAAAAGCTCCAGGTTGTTCGGATGCTGTCTATGACTCTTCTCGGTACCCCTTGCCCTGGCGCCGCTGCAGCGAGAGCACTATGCAGGAATGCTCCAGGGCGGCCGCCGCTGCCGTCACCGTCACTACTTTAGAAGACGACGACCAGCGCAACCTTCCGCGGTCCGCGGGGAGCTCTGCATCCGTTGCGTCCTGCGTATACACCCCGCTGAACGCGGTCGAGGTGGACGACGCGCTGGTGGACCTCGCGCATCCGTACACGGGTGTGCTCGACCTCGAGCGCGGGCTCAAGGCAGACGGGCTCAGCTTCCAGCCGTGCATGGCCGCGCGCTGCCAGGACCGCTACGTCGTCGAGCAGTTTACATTGCGCGGTGCGCGGGAGCAGAGCGGAGGCGGGGCGCAATGGACGTTGACGGGCGTGTTTGACGGTGAGTAGGCGCCTAGTTTGCGTCACGAGCCACAATCTCCTGTTTCATGCTGCGCGTGTGCACGCACACTCTTTTCTGCTTCGTGATTTCTTTTTGACCGAAACAACGNAAAAAAAAAAAAAAGAATAATGATTTTTGACGAGTATTCGCCGAAGGCCATCTGGGCGAGGCGACCGTCGAGCATGTTGCACACCATCTTCCCGTGATCGTGCAGGAGTTCTTGGAGGAGGCAGTAAGTGATGATCCGGCGTCAATTGAAGACCCCGCGTTCGTAACAGCGTTGCTCAAGCGCGCCTTCGTGTCTTTCGATCGCGATATAGCCAATGACGTTCTGGCTTTGTTTCCCGGAGGAATATCTTCTTTAGACCAGCTCAGCGACGATTACATCCGCTGCGTTATCAATGACTATGAGAGTGGCCTTCAGAATTATAAGAAAGTGCAGCTTAACATGTATGGCACAACGGCGTTGTTAGCGCTTGTAGACTCGCGGCAGGAAAACCTGTGGGTGGCGAACCTTGGAGACTGCCAGGCTGGTGCGTCCTTCCTCGCAGAAGTGATAGCTGCTGTAGTCATTGAATGAAAATACACTTGAAGTCCTTGCGTCGTGCAGCTCCTCGGGAGAATGGGTCGGAGAGCTTCTGACCGAAGCGCACAACGGCACAAACCTTCGCGAGATTGAGCGAGTCAAACGCGAACACCCAAACGAGCCTGACTGCATCAAGAATGGTCGTATACTTGGAACCATCGCACCGTTCCGCTGTGAGTCTAATCGATAGGTGTGAGCAGGATCTCATGGACTGATAGTTGCTCCCTAGGTATTGGTGACCAGCCCTTTAAGCAGTTGCCGGCGTTCACAAGGCGTATCCTCTTCAATCTCGACACAGGTCCAAGGGAAGACGTTGGAGTCTCGCACGCCGCCTGGGAGCAACTCCTGAGCCGTAACCTGACACCTCCGTATATCTCTGCTGACGCAGATATTGTGCATCGCCGGCTCACCCGAGGTGCGGTGCCGGGATCTCCCAGTCAGTTCCTCGTCCTTTGCACAGACGGACTGCAAGAGTTATTCGATAGCATGCCCGTCTACGAGCAATCACAGAAGTATGTTGACGCCGTGATGCTTCCTGGAGATGAAGAGGCCATCTTTAAGGTTGATGATAATCTCGCGCTACGTATTTTGAAGAAGGCGCTGGGTGGAGACGATACGAATGCGGTTTCGCAGATGATCACTGCGCAGAGCGACCGAGCCTGGCTAGACGATATCACGATAGTTGTGCAGATTTTGTAAATAGCAAAGTAGACTTGAGTACGTCATCGTGTGGGCTACCATAAGAGGCAACCCACGCAAGTCACGGTGGGTCCATGCACTCCTAGCAATATGTATTTGAATAAATTTCATTCACTAATAGTTTAACCACTATTATGAGGGCATTGCCCTCATTCTTGGTTATCTTATTTTTGCCACCCTTGTCTGTCCGAGCTCTGCTTGCAACTCGGACGGCGTGATGACTTTGCCGTTGCACTGCTGGCTTGTGTTGTCGGAGGATCTGATCTATATTCCTCTTCTCTTTGCTGCAGTTCCTGCTTGTCTGCTCTTTCAGAGGAAGATGGTCTGTAGCGAATGTGTAAATAAAATTAGGGATTTTTTATATTTATGGTTGAGTCAGTTATGTGGTGAAAACAATAGCAAGTCAAAAGCATCATCAAAGCAGGGACTATGCTTGGATTCAGGTCCTGAAAAGAATTGAATATGTTCACAGTAGCCATATCTACAATGATATGACATAATTAGTGTGAATATCATATTAAGTGCAGAACACTTGCAGAAAAATGAACAGGATATGAGGAGGAAAATGGCATGTCACATAATGTGACTATATGTTATAGGTTGAGGGCTCAAAGCCAAATATTTTATTTCTACATCAAATGAGAATGAACCCACTTCAAATTTTGTAGCTGAGCACAAGAGGAGTCAGAGGATATTTTTNAAAAAAATATAAATGTATGGTTTAGGTACTTCATTTGTCAATTACACTTCACTGTAATAGTGTCTCAAAAGAATCATCTCCTTTTCCACAAGTGACATCTGGTCACAACTTTTTACACAAATGACTTATGGTCACAAACACATTTTGCACAAGTCATTTGTAAAAAAACATTCCACAAGTCAATTTAGTTTATCTTTCACATGTATCTAAAGGATACATGCTACAAGTGTAGTTTTATTAGTATGGGTCCTTGAGAACAAGGGTAATTAAGGAGGGACTAGATAGTACATGCAATAGACTCTACAGACATGAACTTGGTGAATGACTGTATGTACAGCTTTTGTGAAAGTATCAGATTTAAGATTTTTGAATTTCCCGACATTTGATACTTCGTATAAAAAGGATAACATGATTTGGAGATTTGTGATTGAATTTAGGCTTCCCGATTGATAAGCTACATTACATGTAAACCAGAAGGATACAACAATTGTTAAATAAGGAAGAGAAAATATTGAAAATGGGTACTACATCCTCGACAGCAACAGAAGCCGAACAAAATTTCATGCAGTCAGGGACATGACAAGTATGTTCGGAGCCGAGAATCCCAGTCGACCCTCTGCGAACTTATCATCGTGCTCGAGGCCGTCAAAAAAGACTTTATCGCGTAACCAGTCTGTGCAACACAGGAAGGAATATGTGCAACCCGACGTCAGAGGAACAGAACAAGGAAACAAAAATAATTTATAAATTGATGGGACTTGCCAACACGCTTGCACCGATTAACGGGGAATCCCTCAAGACTCCAGCCACTGGCAGCACCCATGTATCTCGCGGGGCCTCCGGACTCCCTACTAAATGCTGCACGTTTTATACGTTCCTGTACCTGCGGTGGGATGGCTACAAATTCATCCTCCGTCAGCGGGTGTTCAATGTATCTGCAGGAGTATAGAAAATTCAGATCAGCGTGATTCAGTTCTTCCAGACATACACAGATGCATTGGAAGAACAAACACACGCACTCTCGCCAGATCTTCCCGCAGATGTCCCCGAGCGTCACGCCTTGCGGATTCTTCACGATGACACACCACGGGCTGTGGTGCGTGATGATGATAAGCTCCGTCACGCGCGGCAGCGTCGCAGCGTCGTCTTTCGCAGTGAATTCGAGGTCGCGGTCTTGCGCATCGGCATTATATCCTGTCGCGCGGCCTGCGTTGCGTGCAACAACCGAGGGAGGTCGATTCAAATCAATATCAGTGAGACAGACGAGAGGAAGCTGGGCGATCCAACGCACCGGAAACAAGGTGGAAGACAAGGTGGAAACTTTTGTGCGTGTGCGTGAGGATAGGATGTATCTCGAGCTTCGGATTCAGGAGATACAGCTCTGTCTGCGAGAGCGCAGGGCCATCTACAAGCGGTTCACTTTCAGGAGCGTGTTTTATTTTTACGCGTGCGAAGCAGACTCGAGAGAGCTCACAAGCTGTTCCACGTGCCCATTTTATTCCATCGGTCATCGTTAATTAGAAAGGATGATTAGTACGTAGCGAGTAGCTTGTTGTAAATGAGAGGGCAGAGCGTGTGGGTGGAAGGGTAAGTAATTGCTTGAAGGGCGTCTGCGATCTAATCATTTAAAGCATGGTGTCCCCGATCAAAATCCATATACCAGCCTGTGAGCGCGCTTATTATTGGGCATCGATACGGAAACGGGAACGAGTGTTACAGCATAATGATGCTCGCAGGGAACAAGAAAAACTACAAAGGTCTCAAGCAATGTAGCACCTTTTAATGTCTTCACCTCGCTCTACTCATGCTTGTTATCCGGTTTATATAACCTATTAAAAACCCATATGAAGGCAACCATGCACCCAGACCCACTGCAATAATTACGCACACCAAGGCCGATACCCATGTGCGAATGCGCCATAAAACACTCCGTTGTACGCCCGTGCGCGGGGGCATACCGGGGAGCCTCACTAACTTCATGATGTTCTCCTTTTCCTCGGTGTAGGGTGGGTAGCGATTGTTCATGACGAATTCTACCCTGAACAGAACGTATGTTTCAATATGAATTTAACAACTAGAGTCAGCGTGTACACGCACCATCTGGGGGAATCGAGCGTGGCGCGGAAATGCGTGAAGATATCGAAGCCCCATTTTCCGGTGTGTTGGCCATCTGTGGGTCGTCTTTCGTTAGATTTCATACACACAGGAAGTTTACAGGATCATTACAGCCGCTTTCGCCTGTACCACCGAAAGGAAGTCCGTCAACTGTAGAAAATAAATAATACATTCAAACACCAGGAAAGAGATTCTTAGAAGAATGAAGAGGAACATACCCGCTGCGTGTAGAAGCGTGTCGTTGAAAACCGCGGCACCACTCTGTGTGGTGTTGAGTACTGTAAATATTTCAACTAAGTGCACTGAACAGCAGAGAACTATATAGAGATCGAATTACGTTTCTTTTGCAGCGCGGAATCAGAGGTGAAGAAGTACGATGTCAAGGGACGATCCCTAACAGAAACGCATCAGTCAGCTCAGTTTCTCACAGAGGTAAAGAGAAACTTGCCGCGAATTCACAAACGCAATTGCCTCATCTATATCCTTCACAGGCACAATTGGGAGGACCGGCCCAAATATCTCCTCGCTCATTAGCGAGTCGTCCTGCGGGACGTCCCGCACGACTGTCGGTGCAATGAAGAACTGCGCCTCATCAGTCTCACCGCCAGAAACGACCACGCCCCGCGTTCCCTCGAGCAAGGCCTTAATTCGCTTGAAGTGCATTTCCGAGCCAATCCGCGCGTAGGAAGCCGATTCGAGTGCACCTTCTGGGAAGAAGGAATTAGATCTAAATGAAGCGAGACCGTCCACCAATTTAAGACAATCAAACACCATAAGATAGAGAAGCGAAAAAAAACGTACGCCTCTTTGAATGCAGCAACTAGCTCATCTTGTACTTCGATAGGAACCAAAACGTAGTCGGGAGCAATGCACGTCTGTTTAAGCGAATTGAATATATATATTATGCATTACGATCTGAAAATATTCAGATTACCTGTCCTGCATTCACGAATCTGCCCCATGCGATGCGCTTCGCAGCCAACTTGATGTCGTATTTAGCATCAACAATAACAGGGTTTTTCCCTGAAGATGNAAAAAAAAGGAATCAGTATTTATCATAAACCAAATCTCACAATGACGCGGTGTATTAAATCGCCTTACCACCGAGCTGAGAAACACATAATTGGTTTATTAGAAAAATAAGTATTTGATAAAAAATAAGGCTGCTCGCCTCCAACGTGAGCGGTGTCAAATGTTTTGCGGCTGCTGCAGCGACGATACGGCCGACCCTTGCGCTCCCTAGAATAACTATGAGTAATTGCGATGGCATCGCTCTTCTAGGGGGTCACAAACCGGTATATAAGACTGGAGTAAAACACTAACAGTAAGAATAGAGAACGAAGGCAGTTATAATTTCAGGAGTACTTACTATGATCCCATTTGAGCTCTAGTAACTTTTCAAGATAACGTCAGAAAACGATTGGCCTTAAATCGCAAAGTTACCTTCGTCGTCTCAGGAATACCACCGTTCACAATGCGATACAAGCTGGGATCCAAGTAATTCGCGAATAGCTCTACCAGTAGGGAACTCAAGGCAGGCGTGGTTTCGGAGGGTTTGATTACAACTGCATTTCCCGCGGCCATGGCACCAGCCTGTTATCACATCAGCATTGACGTCAACGGCAGGAAATCGAAACGTACCAGAGGAGCGAGAACCAGAAAGGCGGGGTAATTATACGCGCTATGGGTTAAATTAAATATGAGAAGGTCACTGAGCAGAAAACCTCATGACGCTAGACAAGGCCCTTACCCAATGATGAGAACGACGCCTTTTGGCTCCTTGCGAACTTTCGGTCTTAAGATAGCGGTATCGGCGCGGAATGGCGCTTTTTCATCTTTTGCCCATTTTTCGACGTTATTATACGCATCGACAGCGCCGCTCAGGCATTCAGCCATTTCATGCCTTTTTTTTTCCACGGCGCCTATCAGTTGTGTTTTATTTAAATATCTGAAGACAGGCACATACAAAAATACTTCGAATGGAGGCTTTCCCATATCCTGTTTCAATGCATCCTGGAACAAAGTCAGGTTGTCCTTGATCATGTATGCGAGCTGGGATAGTTGCTTCTTCCTAAAAGCGACATCTCGCGACCTGCCTCTGCGGAATTCGGCCTGAAAGCTGCCATGTATCTAGAGGTAAAATTTAATGTTGCCTCCCTGTATTGAGGGCCCATTGCCAAGATGGAATACGCACGGAAACAATTTCATCCAAAGACGCGTACTCTAGACAGACAGGCGACATTTTGACTGGAGCCATGGAGCCAGTGGTTGGTAGTTCGAGTCGCTGAGAGCCCAGGACGTTGGGTGCCAACTGGCTTCACATTAGGGACCAAGGGTGGGAAAATACCAAATGACGTATGGGAAAGTAACTAAGCTTCCGTTAGCATATACCGCTGAGTCTGAAACTGGGTCTGAATTCAGCGGATTACCAGGTTAGGTTCCTATTGTCACAAATAAAATTGTTGAACAAATCGATATTCCTGTAACACACAAATATTAATTCAAGCACTTGAGGTCATGTTGGATAGATCTGCTTACACTTAATTATCCAGGTTATATTTGCCACAACACTAGCCGCACGTGCACGTCACTGCAGTAAGTAAGTAACAACTTCGTTTTAATTTCTCCTTTGAGATGTCACAAAGCACGTGTGACGCTACCTGCAGGATGATCGGCATTTGATTTGACTTTCAAGTTGAGATCCCGAGAAAATCGACTCCTATATGCTACTTTATTGTTATTAAAAAGGATTAATTTAATTAAATCATACCTTTTTGAAATACACGCTGACTTGAGTCGAATATTCAGGCGTGCAAAGGGGGGGGGACCCTCGCAAACGCGTGAGGGTTCCGAACGTACAGGCGACTATTTAAGACAAAACAGCGGAATTCCGAATGGGGTAACGAGCACGCGAGCTCGAAATTCAACTATACATTCTGTTTCTACTCTACGCCCGTTCACGATTATGCAGGTCAAGCGCGAAGTCCNTTTTTTTCTTTTTTCTTTTTCTGTTCAGATTTATATCTTGAATTCAAAGGGTAGCGGTGTAAAGTAACTGTCTCGCCGACGACAGGACTGATTTCCAATACTGTTAGGAACTACTTAGAATAGGCAGCATACAGCAGTCCAGGCATGAACATATTATTGGTGTAGAAGAGCCCCAAAGTCATGATGTACCCGATCATTCCCGCCCTATGCAGATTGAAGATATTATTATCAGAAAGCAGGAATATCAGAAAGTCGACCCAACCGCCCGTCATCTATTTGCTGGCCTCCAACTGAGACACCTGCTCCCCTTCCTGCGCTCTTGATGCCGCCTATGGCAATAACATTGTTGAGGTGGTTGTCCCTCTGGTGCCCCGCTGGCTCTGCCCCGCAGAACGGTGCGCGGAGCGTCCCTCATAGGATAACATTTTCAGCCCCTGGTCCCGACAGGGGGAATAATCCATCTGAAGGCAGTGAATTAGATTCATCAGTAACTCTCTCAGCCAACAAGGAGGAAGTCACTGCTCGAATAGCTCACAGATTAAAAATGCAAGGCCTTCCTTGTGTCATTTCGAATAATCTAAGGGAATCCTTTCCACCTAGGCCAAAGTGAAGAAAGTCTCCATCGAGCTTGACATGCAAACCGCGCACATGCCCATCACACGCGCCTGCAGCGCCCTCGGTATTGAACAGTTCCTGTGCCCAAACCTCGTGTATAACCCGCTTGCGGCGCAGATGCCCGGCGCGCCGGGGCTTTTCTTTAAATGCAGGCGCCAAGACGATTTACAACAGAGATGGTGAGGAAGAAGCGCTATATTTGTGCCACTACAGTTTGACGTCTGGATGCCCGCTCACGACGAGCGAGTGGAACCGGCAGCCTGCGAGTGTATGTTCATTTCAATTATGCGCTCTGCTGCGCCAATATATTATACAGAAAAAAAACTGTATAATTTGACATTGTGGCAGTGCAGGAGAACATGAGCAACTGGACTAGTACGATATGAATGGGGTCGCTTCGCGAGGATTTACGTTCGTTTGCATCGTGACTTCATTCAAGAGTTGGAAGGCAGAAGGAAAGGGAACAAACGACTGGAAGAAGTCTCCGCAGATGAGATCGAGAAGGCGTTCTCAGTCGGACATATGGTAAGCATTTGACCCCGATGTCTAGATAGTATACAAGTGAGATTATGACACGAGTAATTCATCAAGAGGCCATACGCATGCAGTGCGATCACTACGATGCAGACTTCCAGCAGAAGCAAGTCCGGTAATTTCGCGAAGGGAGGCATCCTTCAAAGACGTCGAAGAAGACGAAGGTAGAGCGCAAGCGTGGAACTGAGGACGGCGACAGGCGAAAAAAAAAAAAAGAAAAGAAAAGAAAGGACGTTGAGAAAATCGTAGTAGACACCAATTTTGACTTTACAGATTCAGAGGGAGAGTTTCAGATTGCCTTGACCAAGAATTTACACTGGCGAGGAGAACAGAGCAGTACAAGAAAGGCTTATACTGCCCGGGGAACAAAGAGGAGTTGACCAACAAAGGAAGTCAAATATTTGTATTGATCTTGAGGTACCCAGAACGCATTTTCTTGTTTTCTGTATGTTTATAAATCAAATTGAGATAAGAAAGAGTGAATTACCAAAGCATTGGGATTCTGGCAGAAAATATCCAGAATATAAAGTATACAATTTGAACATCCAAGAAAGTACCTACGCCCTTCAAAGGTGAGCTTTTATACCGTGCCTTTTCATCAGCTCCGCTTCCTTTTTCTTAATGTCGGCCAGTTGCTTTACAAGGCCCGGTGCGCGCTTCAATTCGCGCTGGCCGATTTGTTGGATGTGTACCTGCCGCAATGTTAGAATAAGCTGAAAAAGCTATGATGGGCATATTCCATACTTCATCGGGTCCCTGGAGATACAATGACCTCGTCAGTAAAAATACTCAAGTATTGAAGAAAACCACNAAAAAAACTGACATCTGCAAGCCGAAGAGTTCGCAGCCCTGCCCATGCTTGAGCTAGATCTTGATCCTGGCTTACACCTTCAGCACCAAATGCTTGAATCGCTCGGTCAACGATCTTCAGGGCCAAAGAAGGGACGACAAACTAGTATAAGATTTGGTTAGACTATTAATTTTGAAACAAATAGAAAGGGAAATAATTACTTTGGCAATGCCGATTTCTTTCAAGGCGCCCTTTGCTTTGAATTTGTCTATCTGAATAGACATGAATTATAGAATGATACGCCTTTGAACCACAGAGTTTTACCTGCAGAGCAGCGCTGAGCACTAGTAAACGAGCGCTCTCAATCTCTGCTCGTGATTTTGCAATATCAGCAACAACCGTCCCTAAAAAGAAATCCTCGCTTGAGTGTGAGTTCAACATGAATAGGAATCTAAAAGCACCGTGTTCATAAAGATATTTTCCAAAAGTCTTCCTCGAAGGGTCTGTGACTCGCTGGATCATAGTGTCCAGCGCTCTTTGGGCAACACCGATGGAACGCATACAATGGTGGATTCTCCCCGGTCTTGGGAGATAGTTAGCAAGACGCGGGAAAATCCATTACTTTACTTCGCACCCCAGACGTCCTTGGATAATCTAAGAAGACAAATCAGGATTGATTTATATCCCTAGAACAAGATGTGCTCACTTCAAACCCGCGACCCCATCCGAGAACCAGGTTGGAGAGCGGAACGCGCACGTTCTCATAGATGACTTCGCAATGACCCTCGGGTGCGTCGTCGTACCCGAAAACCCGCATAGGACGGACAACCGTGACTCCGGGTGCATCAGCCGGCACAATCACGATACTTTGCTGCGCGTGGGTGTTCTGGTTTGTGGGGTCGCTTTTTCCCATGACAAGGTGCAGTTTCGTCCTGCTATCGCCGGCGCCGCTGATGTACCTGTACGTGAAATAGTAGGCAATTTAATTCAGCGAGTTAATTATATTTTGACAAGCAAGAGACAGATATACCACTTATGACCATTGACGACAATTTTATCACCCTCGCGACGGATGGAGGTGCGAATATTTGTGGCGTCCGATGAAGAGACTAAATCGTACCCAACTTCTTAGAGATGAATGGCCGATATACTCAGGAGACCTCACCGAAGCGTTCCGTCATCGAGAATGCAGAGCGGATCTCTCCATTCAACAGAGGAACGAGCCATTTCTTCTGCTGCTCCGGAGAACCGTACCGCGCAAGCACCTCTGTATGTGTGTTCGAGACCCAACTTATTCTGAAGTAATTGAAGAGAAAGTGTACCCATGTTCCCGGTATCCGGCGCAGAGCAGTTTGTAGCCTCCTGGGCAATCTGGCCGCCTCGCCCGAGGATCTCAGCCATAACGGCATACTGATTGATAAGAGAAACAACAATTGAACCTTCGAGAGAATACGAAATTTCGTCTGGCATGCTCACTTCGAGGTTGGTTAACGGCACACCGTGCTCCGGATAGTGGGCCTTGCTTAAGAAGAGGTTCCACAGTCCCCGTTTCTTCGCCTTGACTTTGAGCTCTTCAACGACAGGGAGTACGGCCTTCCAGCGTTTGTCGAAGTCTGACGGGAGCTGCGCATGTGCGACCCTTGACGCAGGGAGACATTCTTCCTGCAAGGTGAAAATATTATTAGTATACATTGCTTGTTTGCAGGGGTATGAAGCATACGTTATACGTACGTTGACAAAGGCAATGAGCTTCGCGAGCGTCTCCTTCGCGAACGGCGAGAATTTATCTTCAACCTAGATACAACATTAACAGTTATGCGTCCCCCATGTCCATTATTCGACTCACAAGTGCCCAGCTTGAGGGGGACGTTACTTCCTCGACAGGATGGGGAGCCATAACTGGTGAAGGACTGAATCAAACGCACGANCCCCCCGCATCGCATCGACGGCAACTGGCCTTCCCGGATGCCGGAGCTATTTGTGGGGAAGAATATTCACACGCCTGCTATAGGAGCAAAGTCTGGGACAAGTATGAAGTATGAAATCTGAAATCTAAGGGAGGCTTACAACAAGTAGTTTACGTTTTACAAAATTCGAGAAGTTCTGGGCGGTACACATACGTTTAAATTATACGTGTGGACTATCGCACACGCGAGTAGTGTCCGTGGTAGATAGGAAAAGAAGAGATATAATTAAGCAGGTCCGGGCTCCGTTTATACCCCAAGGAATGTACGAAAGAGGGAAAAAGGAGAACATTTTAAACCAAGAGAAGCCTATGCAACTAGCCAAGTGTGTCAACTATCGCCCTCCATCGCCAGTTCACCGAGTGAGAATTGCAAATCAGGGTCGAACCCGAACTCAGCCCCATCGAAGCCCTGCCAAAGTCCGTCCTGGCCATCATCGTACAGACTGGGAGTGTAGTTACGGATGAAGTCGAGGCCAGCGAATGGGAGGCCGGACGTATCAAAAGCGGTCGTTTCAGGAACGCCACCTTGCTGCTGCTGGAAGTTCAATGCTGAATCGTGTGCGGGACCGTACGCCATGAGGTTCGGGTCCATTATACCATGAGTGAGAGCATTGTACGACAATCCATTCGAATTATCAGAATCTTGAGAAACGTTACGGAACATGTCCCCGTTATCAGGACTACCGGTACTCCAGTTCATGGAGGCGTCGGACATGCTGTATGAGAAATTCATCGCATTTGGATCACTTGAGGGAGGGAGTGAAGGTCCAAAGACGGGCGATGTTGGTTCCGGCGCGAAAGAGACTTGACGGTCGCCAGTTCTGTCCATGAAGCGTGAACGAGGCCTACCGCCAAGCGGAGATTTTTGCTCGTTCATCTCAAAGGGCGGAGAGAAAGGCTGATGGAAAGCACGACTAAGAGGTGATGCTAAGCTCGACCCCATTTGATCGAGCTCGTCGTGAGGTCGCTTCTGAGACGTTGCCCTGCGAGCTACAGAAAAGTAGATGTGATATCAGCTTAGTATTTGCTAATAAATAATGCAAACTCACATAAACCAGATGGTCCAGGGGCTGAAGAACGGGACCGTTGAACCGAAAGAGACCGTGTTCGTTCGCGATCCCGAGAGTCTCGAGATTTACCTCTCACAGGCTTTGGTCTGATTGCCCTGCCCGACAGAGATCGCTGCAAGTGCGAAGTCTGCGGCGGAGAAGACGGAGAAGCTGCCCCGCTGAACTGAGTGGACGCTTGATTACTGTCAATGCCAGAGGGTGGGCCCCTGTTGATAGCATCCCCCGCGGTGCTAGCCAAATCAGAGAGTAGTTCTCTACACTTGCGAGCGCCTGGCCAGATTCCTTCCCAAGCAGACACGACACCCATGCAACTTTCAGCTTCTGCCATCGCCGCACGTGCAGCCTTTTTATCAGGGATATGCATCGCGTACAGGAGGATGATGACGGCGGAGCTGAACAGATGCTGGATGAAGAATGCAAGATGATGCGAGGACGGGACGACGTTCTTGACAGATGGCGCTAGTCGGATGCATGAACGAGCAGTATGTACTGCTTTAAGGGATGAGCCTTGACGCGTATAATTGCTTTGCGTGACAGGAAGGAAATTACGATGAAGAGTTGTGAGGATGGAGTAGTAGTGACTGCATAGGACTGCACCCATCGTCACTTGTGATTCCGTGGATGGGGTTGACTTGAATGTTGTCGGGAGCTGATTGCACCATTCCACGAGTTCATTGTCAAGCTGCGCCGCCTGTTGGACGAGCTCCTGCACCTTGTCCGGCTCGAGATAGTCCCTAAATTTGTCAATACTATAAATTTGGCGGCAGACCCGACCGGCAATTTTGTATAAATCGACAAGTGCGATAAAGCCGACCATCAGGGAGGGTTGAGATCTTTGCATCCGGGCGCCGGAGAAAAACTCAGGAAGCTCCTCATCGTCGTATTCTACTGGGTAATCCGCATCGCAATCAGTGTCTTCTATGCCCAATGGTCGTCCAAGTGCCATGGCCAGCATCCGATCTAAGGAATAAACACACCAAAATACCTTACGACGGACTTGCTTCTCGATAGGACTCATAGATACGTGCCCAGAGTGTCTCTGTAAACGTGCGTGACCTGTAAGCGGACGCGTGTTTAAACAGGTAAAGTCTTTGACTTACATGCAAACCTAAATCCTGGGCCATGCGAACCGCCTGACCAACCAGCAGCCAGGCTTGCGGAAGGCAGTTCACTGCACAAAGAAAGGAGGAAAGAAGAACAATAGACTGCACGTGAGTAATTTGTATGGAGGCATGGCTGATATAGTGTAAAATCAAAGCACTAGAAGGAATATAGGATGCGATTAAGAAGCGTATGTTATATACGGGACACGTTCTTCACGCACCGTTCATAATAAACCATGCCAAGGCCACCATCATCATGGTCGGCGAGTCTTTCATCGTCGACTATACGAGCAGCGCATGCGAACATCGCAAACACCAGCGAAATAAATGCTGTATTCATGCGGACAAAAGCCACATCGTTCCTGTGATCCATCAGGCGTTTATAGTTGGAGAGGAACAACGACATGTCTACGACCGGAAGCNAAAAAGTGCAAGCGTTTGAAGAAGGCATCGACCTTCGTGAGGAAGTTAGAGAAGTTGAAAGAAATGTGATTTCAGAATCTGGCATACCAATTTGTCCGCTAAATCCCTGTCTGGATATTCGACGTCTTCTGGGCTCGGCAGAGCATGCACCTTACCGAAAAACACAGACGCCGGAAAATAGAGTTTATTCGCGCTAGGGATTGGAGAATGCGGGTCGTCTTCCATTGGAGATATGCGATGAAGGGGTGATGTTGTAAGTGCCCGGAAAGACTGGATAAGGGACATCGTTGAAGAGCCGCCTATCCAACGTAGATGACCATGTTCATCAAGAGCCAGCTGGCCAAACGATTCTGACATGTCATCCTCGTCCTTACTCGATTTTGTAGACGGAGAACGTGGGGAGGGAGAATTTGACACTTCAGATGATGCTCTTTCTCTCCCGTAAGGGCTTTGTGGGGGCTTTGAGCGCACAGGTTGCTGAGAACCACCATTCTGATTTCGCAGCGCGTCGACAATCCCTTGTACAGGGACCTGTCCACCGCTCGGCGACTTTTCTATGATCTCGACAATGGGAGCAACCTGTTTGAAAACCTCTTCCATATGCATAAGACGCGCCTCGAGCTCCTGCACATAGCTGGTGGCACGGGTAAGCACTCGAACAAGTCGGGCGGTGATAAGGAGAGTAAAGACGCACTGACGACTGAGAGCCGCCCGATCCTTCGTCTGGAGCCAGGTGCATTGAGCCCCAGCGGCCGTGCATTGCGAGCACATCGGCTCGAGGCCGTCACACTTGATCTTCTTCCTTCTGGAAGACAAAACAAAGTTGAACCGAAATGTTTTCCCACTGGGATTGGATGCACACGTACCGACAGTTCTCGCAGGCCCGCCAGACACGCCTGCGCTGGAGCTGAATTGGCTTCTGACCAGCATCCGGCGGCAGAGGCTGATCTTGAACGCGTTTCTTTTTTGGAGGCTGAGCCATTGAGGACGAGGACGGATCCCTGTCTAGCATCACGACTGTCAGGAGAGAGTTGAATAGCGCGGCTGCCAGTGCGTTCACGGGGTCACGGTCCAGCAGGCATCATAGCGATAGTCTCGTGGGAATACTCGCGTGGCCCAGCCGGTCTCACGCTTCTGCCGACATGCCCGGCTGCCCGGCTGCCCGGCTCTCAAAATACATTTTTATTTATTTACATTTATATTTATGACTCGTCGCCCTTGCGGGTCCATTAATATTTGCGATGGCCGACGCCGACGCCGACGCAGCGCCCACTATCAACAGACTCGGAGGACCAGCAGCAGGGCGTATTATGCTTGGGGGTCTATGTCTAGATCCTTCCCCCGTGCTCTCACGGAATTATTATTTGCTGTGATCTCATCAACTCCGTGGAACGTAGAGAGAGAATTAAAATAAAAGCCTTTCAGCTTTTTTGAGTACCAGGTTTGAGTATTCTTCAGTTTGTCTCACATTCTCAAAATAATTACGTAACTGAATGCCGGTACAAACATGGCCAAACAAGTGACGGACATCTCCCGACAGCGTACTGTCCCGTACGACCAGTACTAGTCTACCAAAATGACGGACGAGCCGAGCACGAATCCGACGCACGAAAGCGCCGATGTCGATGCCGCCGCCGATGATGCGGATGAGGAGGTTAGTCTGTCGATTTTGATTTCAAGAAAATTACGAGCGCAGAAACTGACAGAAACTCGTATTGATCTCCTTCTTTGCACCTACTTGTCCGGCAAACTTCAACAGGAGATCCTCGCGATGAAGACGCGTCTGGAGGAGATTGAGAAGGAGGCAGCAACGATGCGGGAGATGCGAGAGGCGCAGGAGCGTGAGGCGAAGGCCATAGCTGCCGTGGCGGCGGCTCCAGCAGATCCGGATGCAATGGAGACGGAGGACGACCGTCAGGCATCGGATGATCGTAGTGTATACGTCGGCAATGTGAGCTTATGCTTGTGTAGTTTGTGCAGGAATCAATGTACTCATTGCACATGTCTTTCTTTTGATGGTGTCTGCGGCAAGGTCGACTATAGCGCCTCTCCAGAAGAGATTCAGGCACACTTTCAGTCATGTGGGACGATTAACCGAGTGACTATCCTTTGCGATAAGTTCACTGGCCATCCAAAAGGGTGCGTTTAGAAACTAGAATTGGGCTGCTCTGAAAGACCATGTTCTCATTTCTCTTCTAGCTACGCATATGTCGAATTCGCCGACCCAGCGTTTGTGGAGACGGCCGTGTCGCTCCATGAATCGTTATTCAAAGGGCGTCTTATTAAGGTTTGTCGATTCTTTTCCTTTCAATTTTCCCGATTTTTCTTTATTTGAGTATGTGCAGGTGACTATGAAGCGAACGAACATTCCTGGTTTCACCCGAGGAAGAGGTCGCGGGGGCTTCCGCGGGGCATATAGAGGAGGAGGTAGAGGAGGTGGGTACGGGTATCAGCCATACCGAGCTCGGGGAAGGTGCGTGCTACAGTTTTTATCCTAATCTATCTTACTTTATCTGACTTCATTAACAGAGGGCGAGGGCGTGGCCAGTATGCTTGAAACGGACTTCTGTTATTTTCTTCGCAGCGGCTTTCAACTTGTTTGTCTCATCTTCCATTATCTTATATAGTACACTGAGCGCATCAAATCTCGCTATTACTTATGCGCTGTACCTAAAAAGCAACGTCCCTTCGTCTTAACTTCCTGTTTATTTACAATGCATCATCACAGCTCACCCTGAGTTATGACTATGTTCAAGTCGATTACAATGATGCCTACGAGTGTCATTAATCACAGTATTTTCTCCCTCGAGCGCAGTTAGCTTCAGATCTTGAAGGCGGTAAATGGCATGCATTTTTATTTCGAATCACCTAACACAAGTACAGCAAGAACACAACAAATCTCGCGACCGCCCGCGCCATCGATACCGGAGATCACAAAGCATTAAGAGCGTACGTGAGCAAAATCATTTTTCTATTAATGCTAATCGAGAGCCTCTCTGTATAAACAACAAAACAAGGACAGGGTCAGCGCTAAGAAACAAGAAGACAATAGGGACACTTATAATATACAGAACGTTGTTACACCTGCACGATTCATATTAAGCACATATTTTCAAGACAAAGGGCTTTGGTATACGTACCGAATGAAAACTTCGCCAAGAGCACCATTCGAAATCCCATCCTGGAACTCTTCAGTGTTTCCTAGCTGTTCAAGCAAAAAGATCGTAAATCGGTGGTGTTAAGCTGATGATGCTAATAAAATAGCCGCACTTGGAGGTTCATATATCCGTCAGTGCTGACGAGGTAGCCCTTGTATTCGAGTCCCCACTTCAGTCGGACGTACACCGTCTTGCCGGTCAGCTCCTGAAGGAAAGGCTTTGGGTTCGTAGGAGTCACCTATCGGCAAACGCAAGCCACGACAGTCAGCACAAAAAAAAAATAACGGACATAAAGGCAACTCACTGCCGACATGCTGTCGATTTTAGCAGATACTTTTGGGTTGAAGTAAGGTAAGGACGACAACTGATCGCATGCAATCTCCTGCCTAGAAAGGAAGAGTTACGTAATGTATTTGTTGCTTAAGACGCGGCGCCGCTGCGGTCTGACCGACTTTCATCACTAGCCACCAGTTGTCACTATAGAATGTCCGACCGCGAGGGCGCGAGCGGCGCAGCGGCCGTAGACGATGAACTCTCTCTCCCCAAAGCGACTGTCACAAAGATGATTAGCGGTGCGTGTGCGCTTTAGATGCAGCTTCCGCGGTCCGCCTTGTGTTTTAAGCCTCTGACTTGTGCTTTGCTGACTCTGCTATGATTCATCTAAGCTAGAATTGTTGCCAAGCGATGTGAACTGTGCGAAGGAAACCCGCGACCTCATTATTGAATGCTGCGTTGGTACGTTATCCTAAATCATAGAGGTGATTGATTTTGACGCATTAATGTCCACATGACGCAGAATTCATACATCTAATCTCGTCTGAGGCGAATGAGATCTGTGAGCAAGAGTCAAAGAAGACGATAGCTCCGGAACACATCATTACCGCACTCAAGGTCGGTTCTGTTCGTTCGCACTCCACAACTTGTTTGTTAATACTACTTTCATGCAGAGGCTCGGCTTTGAAGATTTCACTACGGAAGTCGAAGACGTCCTGAAGGATCACAAGAAGCTGGTCAAGGTGCGCTCACAATTTATTATCGAATCAACTTGACATCTGATTGATGGCTTCGTATCCAGGACCGGGAAAAGAAAGTCTCCAAGTTCGAACAATCAGGTCTTACTGAGGAACAATTACAAGCTCAGCAAGAAGCTCTCTTTGCTGCAAGCCGTGCTCGCTTCGAGGCAAACCAGCAATAGATTTCCTCCTTCCCGCTCCGTTATTACTGCCATTGGTCATTGGTCAGTCGGTTCCCAACTACCACTAGTATCTTCCCTTTTCTCTTTGTGCACACCACGCCTTCGGAGTTCTTAATGTTATTCGGTCTTGATAATGGCATATTCTATTATATGTATTTGTAGCATTGCCAAACGTTCGGTAAATAGTAAAACCAAAAAAAGCATCTAGTTAGCGTCGCACGCATTTAATAAGAAAAACGAAAGGAACCTAGAAGATCAGTGCAAAGAATGCCTGACCTGCAGCTCTTTGAGCCGCCGATAGGGGTCGTCTCCGTTCCATTTTTCCGTGTCTCCGCTCGGGCCTTTTGTGAGCTTGGGAAGGCTGAACTGCTCAATAGTGAAAGAAGCGGATATGGATGCATAGAAGACAGCTGTGCACAAAATTAGTTAGGAATAGTAATCTCAGTTTTCCTAAACATGCAATTACCCTCAAATACATCGCCAGCAAGTAGCAATCCAGCAGAAAGCCCGCCTAGAAAGCTATTTCCAGCTCCTATGCACACAGCAGGAAGATGAGTTGATTATCATTCAGCACGAACTCAAACGGATGCTCTAGAAGAAATACCAAACCTGTGACATCGACAATTTTATCTCGTTCTTTCTCTGTCCAGAAGGCATCTATCCAACATCCGGGGTGATCCCGGCTTGCAACATAAGCTCCCAAAGAGCCGCTGCGGATCACTACGTGACCTCTTCCGCCTGATCCGACACCAAGTTTAAGAAAATGGGAGCTTGCTTCCTCAATAGACACCTTGGTAGGCGGTTGCGGCATGGAAAGGAGGGACAAAGCCTCGTCGGAGTTCGGGCTGTGAAGGAAGACTTGAGCATATAAGCTGTACGTCGGTGCGAACGCGCGGGTACCTTAGGATCTCGATGTATGGAAGAACGTTAATGAGTGCGGGGAGCTCCTCGGGAACACATCTATCCTTGCAGTCAAACCAAATATTAGGCTTCGCATCTAGAGCAGCCGACGTAAAANAAAAAAAAAAAGAGGTCGCAAAACAGATACGAACGGGGATGGGCTCGAAGATTGTAACTGGCTTCCAGTCCGGGACGGCGTGGACCTCGGACATGATCGCGAGTGCACGAGAAGGTGAGCAGATAAAGTGTAGGTTCGTAGGACGGTCGAGCGGCGTGCCTCGGAGGTCTTCAGGTGTTAGCCTCACCCTTGGGTTCAGATATTTGAAGCTATGATAAGCACGAGCGAACGTTTAGTTTCTCATGGTATACCATTGTTCATGATAAGTGGAGAGAGGGTGAATTATAACACCCACCCTCTGTGATCCCCTCGGTAGATGTTGACGGCGCGGGTTGTGGCACGCAGGGGGTCGTCTCTAAATAGCCACATGTCCTTTCCGAACAACTCCAGCGAAGACTGTAGCTCGGGAGGGAAATCTCTTCCTCTGTCCACGATCATACCAATTTTGTTTTGGGGGATCCTACACTCGGAATGTATAGCGAGTAGCGTAAGAACTATGCTGAGCATCCTCACGTCGGACTCTTCTCAAGTCCAGACATACCAGATTCGAGCGCCGAGAGCTGCATATGTCCCCCCTCCCCCAATCNTTTTTTTAACACAGATGAGTTTGAACGACTACCACGCCCTCATTTTTCTCACCTGGGGCTCTAAAGTCTGGCCAGTCTTGCTTCCCTCCTCGTCGAGATATTCGAACTCATCGATTATAAACATGCCGAGGGTTACAAAATGTCGTACGGGGCCCGAAGCCATGATCGGTCCTCTGCAAGAGCAGATACGTGTCTAAGGATGGTTTTTGAAAAAAAAAAAAGTCCAAAAGAAATCCTGAATGCGTAGCGATTGAACAACAAGCAAGTGTTGATTGAAGCGATTTTGCAGACTGCAGCTGCAGATAGTGTCGATCATCCATCCAGATTTGGAATTGGCCAACGCGTAGGGCAAGACGCGTCCTAATCATCTACTAGCACTTCAGACTCGAACTTCTACATCCTGCGCTGTTATCTGCAATATTTTCGAGGGCCCTCGTGATGAACGTCTGGACGGTCGGTTTCTCTGCGGATGATTTCACTGATGATGTACGGCATTTCAGTATTTTTCTCGGTCACAGACAGGTCATTTACGCCATTTCTACCCTCCATTGGTTACTCCTATCGGCACGACATCTCTGGCGACAAAAATCCGCTCGGGAAGCTGTACGCCGCTGGTCTTGTGCTCGTTGACGCAGAATCGCAAGCACGCGTCAAGCGTTTCTACCACAAGAAGGATTCTTATCGTGAGATACCGCCCATCTCTATCCAGAGTATCGAAATCGGAATTCATACTCACATGAGCTGAATCAATTGGATGGCGAAATATGTAAACATATTCTGTTACACTCTGGGAAGGCTGTCTTCTCGGCCGACTGCTTCCCCGTCTTCTCCTCAAACAGCACGGGGTTTCGCCAAAGGAGGCTGCATTCGGCCGTACCACGTCTGGCAAGCCGTTCGTTGTGAGTTACAAGCAGTAAATGCCTATCATCCCGCACCCCGTTTATCCGCAGACCGCATACGTCGGCGTGCTGACCGCCCCACATGTCCTTGCTTCTCCCTTCTCGGTCTGCTCGCACTCTCCCTTCCTTGTACGCTTCTTTTCTATCCTATCCAGAGCACCCCGCATCTAGAACAGACGATTGGGTTCAATGTCTCGCATGACAATGAGTACGTCGTCATGGCTTTCCAAAAGCGAAACTCGCAATCGCAGACTGGGGATGCACCCCAGACCAAAGAGAAGAGTGTGGACGTAACGACTATCGGCGTCGATGTCATGAAGGTCGGACTCCCGCGCTATGAAAAGACTCTGACCTCTTTCGTCAGTACCATCTCAGATACGGTGCGTAGCATGATGATGGAAGGCGCCTTAGACTCGGTCCTTCTCTCCACGGAGATCACGACGTCTGAATAGCCTCGTCGCGGTTCTATCTCGTTCTCTCTGTATCCATCTAGCGCACAGTCTATTTCTCATCACTGCCCTTCAAATTTTATATGCCAGCTGACGCCCTCCGAGCGCCGCTCGCTGCTTGAAGGCGCCGATAACAGCGACGGTGACGAACATACACGCGGCCTGCGTTATCTCTACCTCATATGGACGCTGAAAGAAGCATATACGAAGGCCATCGGACTGGGACTAAGCTTCGACTTTAAGCGTATCGAGGTGAATGTGCACGCGAGCCAAATCACCGTCGATGGCGTCCAACCGGATGGGTGGGAGTTCACTGCGTTTACACTCAAGTCTCGACCGGGCGACGAATATCAGGTCGCCGTAGCGCGCTTCACAGGGGATGTGAATGTGGCTGGGCATGTGGACGTTAAAGGTCTTGTGGACGCAAAAACATTCAGTTGGTTCTCGCAGTATGACGCAGTGTCAATGATCGAGCGCATCGCCGGGGGAGAATAGACGACATAATTGAGACGACTCTATTAGCAAATACAGTTTACAATATGATAAGTATATGGTAATTTTAAAATCTGCAGTGAAAAGTGAAAACAACAACGATGAGCCCCATGACACAGAAGTGTAAGAACAAAGTCTAGTATAGACCGATGTTGATACTGCGTGAGGCGTCCAGCGGCTCAGTTCGTGCAGCAGCGTGTGTTCTAGCGGGCTTTGACTTGGGACGGCCCTCCGACCTAGAACCTGTCGTGTCTTTCCAGGATACCCATCGGAAGCCGGCTAGCTCAGCACTAACGAGCGCAGGGAGAGTAGAAAGTATTTGCACAACCTGCCCGTAAAAGAGCTATCCGCGAGATATAAATTTGGATTAGGAACAGCCGATAATCAAGCATCATTTAAACTCACATCATCAGGTTGATTTGAAGCGTGATACATGGTCATGATGCGAAGATGGTGGAGGTGTGGGAGGTTTTCCGCGAGGCAGTGCAGAACAGATGGGGAAAGCGAGTGCGTGAAAGCACCGAATACGGTAATCGCGGAAGAGGAACGCGCGAGCGCGACCAGAACATCCTCTGAAAGCTCCCCGGAATATAAATGCACACTCTCGAGTGGACGGCCGGGAACAAGGACGGCAGCAGCGTCACTGGGGCCCATAAATAGCGCGAGATTCGGAAGCGCAGACGAGGGAAGAATAGGAAGCGACGGAGAACTGGACAGGGAGGCCGCGCGCTCCCCGAGCTGGAGCTCTGTGGCCGCCGGCAGACGTTGCAAAAAGGAAGACATGACGTCGTCGAGTGGTAGGTTGCATGAGAAGTGAGAAAGACGCTTGTAGACTGTGCCGCGCATCTCGGCTGCGAAAAAGGCGCGACTAGCCGAGGGCGGGATCACAATGTCGAGAGACGTGAGGTTGGGCATCTCGGACAAGACTGCGGCGAGCAAATCCACAAAGGAACGCAGGACCAGAGCATTAGGGTCGAGTCTGAGGGTCAGAACGCGGACGTGTCGCGCAAGGTGTCGTCTCTTTCTGAGCGTCCTCAGACAGCGTACTGCATCTGTAAAATTGAAGAGCGCGAGGCGGCGGTAGATGTAGCGCTGCGCAGGCGGGCAGAATGCCGACGAAGAACGGGAGAGGGCGAGGAGGTCGTTGTTGTGGACGAACTGGCAGAGAGCGTCGAGGATGTCTAGGGGGAGGTTGTCGAGCGCCATTGGGGAGATGGAGAGGAAGTAGGTTGGGCCCGCTACTTAAAAGCAGCGGTCATTTATAGAGGCGTTTCAGAAAAAGGAAAATGATATAATAATAAAATTAAAAATTAAAAATATAAAAATGCCTCCGCGTTACATAATCCTTACTCACGTGATGCGTTCGTGCCATTGATCTGATACTACTGGTGCTGCCAGTGCTGCTTGCCAGCCAGCATGCTGTCCGCTGCATGTCGTGCTTGTCCTCGGCCTCCACCTCATTCCTCTCGCCTGTTCTTCAGCCCTGTCCGCGCTTTCAACTTGACTCCTCGTAGGCTCTCACAGTCACAGCTAACCGCACACGCAGGCAAGCACCGCTCATTATTCCGACTCCTCTTCTCATTTTATCTCATCTTGCTGCATCTTGCGTTTTTCACCTGATACTTCTCGTGCTCCTATTTTAATTTCAGGAGTCTACCCCTCTCGTACACATGACTGCGGCGCCCTCAGAGCATCCGATGCTGAAAGAAGCGTCGTCTTAGCTGGCTGGATTCTTCCGCAAAGGTTTGTACTCTATCGTTACTAACATTTCGGTCTTTGTATAGCCATCCCACTGACTCAACGCGACGCGTCAACAGNAAAAACATCCAACGCCCTTTCTTTTTTCTCAATCAAGGATTCAAATGGCACCACTCAGCTTGTTGTCAACAGAGATTCCTCACACAGCTCCAGTGTGCTCGACTCTCTCTCCACTGTCCCGGTAGAGTCTGTCGTTCTCATCCAAGGGTCTGTCCGCTTACGGCCGCAGAAGGCCCGGAGGAAGTCTGTGAGTTTGCTTCTCTGTTCCTCGTTAATCCCGAGACCGGACGTTGGGGCCACGTACTATGGAGGCCTTTTGTGCTGTGCTGAATAGCAAATGAGTGCATTCATTGCCTGAGAACATCCGAAGTCCCACGAGAGTTTGAGAATTGCCCGAGAGAAGCTCCGCCCCGCATCGCGATGGGAGCTTCAGGCCACCTGGCTGAAGATTTGGTGCCGATCTTGAGGTCCGTTCGGAGATCCCATTCCCATGTTAATCAGACAATCAGCGTATCCAGCCGGCTCCCGCGCGACATCGCATTAATCGCATTAATCGCAGTACATTCTGACGCCCGTATTTTTCTTTCTTCTCGTTTTCAAGGATCCGACTGGCGAAGTGGAAGTGCTGTTACAAGACTTCACTCTCCTCAATCCGGCAGACCATAAAATGATGCCGTTTTTACCCTCTGATGCTCAGAATATTGTAGGCCTTCCATAACGGGCCGCTCGGCTCAACGAACTACAGCTAAGTTCCTGTTCTGTTTTTAGGCGAACGAAGAGTTGAGGACACGCTTTCGACATCTTGACCTTCGACGCCAGCCCCTCACGAACAACCTCCGTAGAAGGAGCCGCGTGGCGCAAGCGATGCGTGAGTTCTTGTACGGCGAAGGTTAGCTGGCACCGCGGACCCAATACCTTCTCCCCCTTCATTTCTAAAATGTATTCCGTGCGAAGGATTCCTGGAAGTCGAAACGCCCGTGCTTCTCAAATCAACCCCGGAGGGCGCTCGCGAGTTCCTCGTCCCGACCCGTCTTGTGCAGCAGAACGACAATGGCGAGAAGGTGCCACAGTTCTATTCGCTGGCACAGTCACCCCAGCAACCCAAGCAATTACTCATCTGCTCTGGCGCCGTCGACAAGTACTTTCAGATCGCACGATGCTTCCGTGACGAAGACGGACGTAAAGATCGTCAGCCCGAATTTACACAAGTCGATATGGAAATGGCATTTGTGTCATGGGGTGACAAGTCTGTTGCGATCGACGCGGCTGATGGTTGGAGGATCGGTGGCCAAGAGGTTCGCCGCACTGTCGAAGTTCTCCTCAGGCGTGTATGGACTACCCTCGAGGATGAAAGCGCCGACCTCACTCTACGTTTCCCTGTCATGACGTACGCTGAGGCGATGGACCGCGTACGTTGCGTCTCGATTTCGTTTGTCGACTTGGAATGCAAGGCTGATTTTTTCCTTCCCTTTCGCGCTAGTTCGGGTCAGACAAACCAGATACACGTTTTGGATTGGAGGTAAGCGCCTCGAAGCGCGTCCAAGTGTCCCGACGCGTCTCTTAGTCATACCAACGTCAGATTAGCAACATGACACCCCTTCTCCCGAAAGACGCTCGCGACAATGTGCTCTCCGAAAGGGATATTATCGAGTGCATCGTCGTCCGCGGAGCTGACAAGGCGTTCACTGAAGCCTCTAAGGCCTATCAAGCAGAACGCCTCGGTGCTGTAGTACGTCAGTTTCAATGTGTTTACAACACTTCACCTTCTATTCAGCGGTGTTAGCATGCTGCTAACGCGTTCACACACAATAGGAGGCCATACGTGTAACGGAAGATAATTTGACTAGCTGGTTACACAACAGTGCAATACTGCAAACGATGCCAATATCAATCCCGGAGAGTACGGAATCATCATTTCTAAATGAGAAGCTCCGCATAAATTCCGGGGACTGTGTTTGGCTTTCGCGTAGGAAAGCTACCGCTGAGGTTCGTACTTTTGATATTTCTTCGTCGTGGGAATAAGCTCAGTCATCTGCGCGTGTATAGGGAGGCGCGACGGCACTAGGTAAAGTTCGCCTGCATATAGCACAGCTTGCTGAAGAACTTGGTGAGCGATGTGCCTCGCAAGAGAAAAAGGAAGATCTTTATTGGTCTCGTTTTGGATAGGAACGTATACCCCGCCAAGCAAGCCACACTTCCTATGGGTCACTGAGTTCCCGCTTTTCACGCGCGCGGATGACGATAAAGACTTCCTCGCAAAAGGCCGATGGAGTAGCACACACCATCCGTTCACTGCCCCGATGTGGCAGGACGTCGAAAAACTGCACAATGGCGATTTTGCTTCGGTACGAGCTTCTGCAATTGTGCGCTTTTACCTTCACCTTCGTTTACTGACAAGCCTACTATTCATATTCATCTGTTCTGCTTCCTTTCACATGCGGCATATTCATATTGTACACGCGCTCGTCATCTCGTATCACTCGTCTATTTCTTAAATGAACCGACGCGTTGCATAAAAAAACTGAAACCCGAAATAATGTCAACTCTGGAACGCTCCCCTCGCAACGGCAGATTCGCGGGCAGCACTACGACCTCGTCCTCAACGGCGTGGAGATCGGCGGCGGGTCCGTGCGGATCCACGACCCAAATATGCAAGAGCACATTTTCACAGATGTCCTGCAGGTTCGGTGCCGCAATTCATATTCTGATTGACTCAGCTCTAGACCTTAACCCCTTTTCTTTGTTCGCAGTTAACCGAAACAGAAAAGGCGTCATTTAATCATTTGCTACATGCGCTGCGCTGTGGTGCGCCACCTCACGGCGGCATTGCATTGGGTGCGTACTGCCTCTTTCCTCCATTTCTATTTCGATATCTCAGTGGCATCACTTGTCAAATTAACTCATTTCACATGAAAACTTTTGCGTCATGGAATAGGCTTCGACAGAATTATGGCCATGCTTTGCGGAACGGATACGATTCGGGACGTCATTGCATTCCCCAAGACCGGCGCAGGCACTGATGCATTCTTCAAGAGCCCGTCGACAGTCAACGATGATGTTCTTGCGCAGTATGGCATTAAAACGATCTAAATTTTGCATATGCGATTGCATGGATGGAATCAATAGAGCTCCGTATAGACAACAGGTATGCTACGCGCGAATAATTATAGTCATAATCTCTACTCTCTTCCCACCTACCATGTGCTATCATAACCAATCTTATTTCCAACTTAAAAACCTCAAGCAAATGTGGCTGTCTGAGGAACAAAAATACAGCGAATGATGCATGCAATACGAAGAACCATATTCTGGCGAATGATCAAATAGACGTCATTAAGTTAAGGCATTAGTCATGCACAAAAGAGGGGGAAATACTGCAATGAAAAGGGACAAAGACACAAGACATAAACAAGTCCATACGTGCACGAATTCCAGGGACGTAACGAAATTCAAAAATTTACATCACCAAGACATCGGCCTTTGGTTCTCAACCTTCATTTTCTCTCGTGTCAGGGTTAGGATCAAACCCCTCTGACCGACTGCGGACGCCAGCGTCCGCACCATTCATACCTATCCCAGCCTCGTCTTCGTGCAGCGTTGCCGAACTTGTAGTTTCGTGTGATCCCCAGATCGGATGATCTGCGAAACTGTTCCTATGCGACCCATTCGTACGCCCACTCACGTCTGTGTCGAGAGGTCGCATAGTATCCGAGCTAGCGTCGCGGGTATGCCCATTAAACGGCGTCGAAGTCCCAGATTTAGACCCCTCCGCAAATCCAGATGTAGACTGTGCCTGACTCTCGTTTATCACCGATAGCGACTTCCGCAACTTCGATTCGGCTTTGCGTAGAGCACCCGGGCTCTTAGCTGGCGACAAAGATGAACTACCAGAGGGGATTGGATAGGATGCTCTACGCATACTGCCTGGAGGCGATGGTGCATGCTTAATCGTGATCGTCCCTGAGCTCTTTGTGGAGGGTGGAGGGCTCGAGATGGGCGTGTGCACGTCCGCCCATTCAGAAGTATTATCTAACTCATCGTGACTACTTGTCCATGAATGACCACCTGGACTGGTGGCGAAGGCAGGTGACGGGTCTATCTCGGTTGTAGCAGCCTGGGGAGAGGGCGAAGAGGATGAATTGAATATTGAAAGCGGAGCAAGGATGCTGAAGATCTGGTCTTCCGGTTTAGGAGGTCCATATGAATCAAAAGGGTCTGGAATAGACTGAAGCATTGGTTCTATTACTGGGTCAGAACTATAATCTCGAATTAATTAGCAAAAGTAGGAATAGTCAAACTGTATCCACGTACGCTTTTGCTGTGAAGCGATCGATAACGTCCAATGTTGACCGTACAACCAGCGAAACCTTGAATAGGTCAGAGAGAAACCTAACAACATAGCAGAATACGGCAGACCTTTCCCTGTACTGAGTCCCAAACCTCCTCCTCGTGTTCAAGGATTTCCTGATAATGTGACACTCTCAGCCCATCAAGCTCTTCGACCTGCCGCTGTAGCACGGCAAGAGCTTCCCGAAAGGACTGCAAGTCTTGGCGTTTGCGAATTAGAGTCAACGCATCAATATTACCTTCTGAAGATGTACTCACTCCTATTCTTTTTCCGGCCAAGATTCATGTTCTCCATCTCCGTCTGACGAATAATTCGGCTTCTCTCTCGCAGAGCCTTTTCGTACGTCACGGAGCGATCCTTCACACCAAATATACAGTAAGCTTGGTAATTCAAATGGTTGCAACGCGTGATGGAAGAACATACCGACACGGCGGCACGATAGGCGTCCAGGTGTTGACGTAGCGGTCTCTCAAATTGCTTGTCGATAGAGTCACTCTATACCAGTGATTTGGGTCACCTCAGCGTGTCTCATTGCATGAGATGTTATTCATTATATTTCGCACCAGAACATGCCAATGATTTCCCATGAGATAGTGTAGTCCCGACGCAGCCTGTAGACGGGATCCTGAAAGATAGGATACACCCTTGAGACTTCAATTTCGTCAATTTCCAATGGCCAGATAGGCTTCCTGGAAACGAAATACCTTGAGCAAGTGCCCATAGCCTCAGCAAAACTCGCAGTTGCCTTTGACATGTGCATAAGTGCGTCGCGATAGCCAGCGGACATGTTTAGGAGCTGCGGAGGCGAAAGAGTCTTGCTCAGCNAAAAAAAATGCGCCATTATTTCAAAGCCTGTAATAAACACATACGTTTTCGTATGCCTGAAGGCTCGACTTCAAGTCGGCCCTTGTAATAACTTTCTCTGGGCCCTCGGCGCCAAAATTCATCTGTGAAGCTTGAGTGGCTTCCGAGAGAGTTGGAGACGGAGGACCAGACGCGACTTCGCCCATGTTATGGTTTACAGTCAGAGCTCGCATGGAGGTGCGAGGTCGAGGCATGCCGGGCCACGACGGTTGAACGCTGGTCTGCACGTCGGCGTGAGGTCGTAGGGAGCTGGGGTCGGGGTGAAGCTGCTTTCGGAAGTCGCGCCTCGAAGACATCATAACAAGAGTTACATCCGAAAAGCACACCAACCTTGAAAGCTTTAAAATCGAAAATGCGACACAAGAATATCTATACTACTATTGTTTAAAAGCCAAATAAAATAAAATGAGCTATTTTATATGTCTATAATGAATGGTAAGCAGTCGTTAGTGCTGGCCACGACTTAGACCCGGATAAAAATAGTCCACCAGGCCAAGTCAAGATCATTCTGACGTTGCCCTCCGGAAATGAATATGTGTAGTTGTAGCTCTGCATCCTGATTCAGAACAGAAAGCTATTCCGTATTGACTGTAGTGCCCCGAGGACGCTCGAGGACGCCAACGCAAAGCCGCTCTCTTGAACAGACTCTGCGCCTTCTTTCACATTAATGCTTTTAAGTGTCGCTTCGGCTATCGCATCTTGGCTTTCACCGCCTTTGGAGAAAAAGAGAGTCGGGCATGCCTCCCCGAGGCATTCACCATACCAGGTGACCGGAAACATGACTAAAACCAGCAGCCATCTGTCAGACATCGACATTCCCAGAGATACACCTTTGAAGGCATTGACCCCTAGGTTGCCTTTGGTAGGGTCATGGGCAATTAAGCGAGATATGCGTTTGTTCTTCTAGCATCGATAGGTCACCAGTTCAACCCAGTGTCCCGTACCGAGACAAAGAATGTTATGAGACGCCCACAAGGCGAAGATCCGTTGCATTTGCTAGTGGAGACGGGTAAGGGGACCGCCGCAGAAGACAGCAGGCTGACGTAGCTTGAGAAGATGACGCACTAAGAGCTACTCCGATGGTAAAAGAAGAAGTCACCCTAGAAGCGTTCATTTTGGCACGATGCCTAAGCTTCGTCCATGACAAGAGTTCTCGTGCNTTTTTTTGCAGGTGCTGTTACTGAAGTTTCGAGAAAGATGACCCACAAAGAGAACTTGTATACACCAGAGAATAACTAGTCTCGTAGAATTTTCAGGTTGTCTTCACCAGCCGCTTGAGAACTGAAAATAAATTGATGAACTTTAACAGAAGAGTGACTTACAACAAGAAAATATGGGGAATGTCTCAATTAGAACGTATGGACATGGTACGCATTCCTGTGAAATGGGTCGCAGCCTTACGACTTGCAAATGTGTCTTCGTAGTCTTCATTCATACGCCTGAGCCGGCGATTATTTCCACCGGCATCTCTCGATTCGAAAAGTCAAGAATCGAGCAACAGACACGTTGGAAGCGTAATAGACTCTAGTAATGCCGCACGTCATCAATAATCTATCGAGTCATGATGATATTTATTCGAGCCTAGCATAGAAGGCCTTGAAGGCTCCTAGAGTATTGCAGTCGCAGGACTAGGGCATTCGGATTACGAGGCCAGTTGTTGTTTGTCTCAGATTTAGCTCGCGATTTGTAAACAGGTTCGGATGATGGGATTCCAACAAAAGAATGCAATTGGAGTGGAATGTCTTCGATAGTCTTGCACGATGGCTGTAATAGTCGTGCCGTGATTTGATTGTCAGCCACAATGGAAGCTCACGAGTAGAATGAAGAGCATTATGCTTTGAAGCTTTGGTAGACATTTTATACTAGAGATGCACAGGGAAGCCAAGCCGGTGCACTACAAACATCAAAAGTCAGTTGCGAATAGTCAGTGACAAGACAATAGAAATCGGCGCACATCTTCCCTTCCGTACAGCCCAATCAGCGTTTTACTCCGCCGGAGATGGCACTCATCTTTTCTGGAGAATGACGCAGATAATGAAGCTTTGCCCTCCGCATCCTTCTTGCCACAGACGAGCCGATACCACCCGCCGTCTGAACCACGGCGACTTTCGTCAAGTCGGGTGAGTTGACGAAAATCTGCATCTCCACACCCATCCTCTGTACGATGTTGCGCAGCGTGAAGCTCGTGTCGATACCGCGGCGGCGTACCCCAAGGAGCACCCCAGTGAACTTGTACGGTGCCTGCTTCGAATGTGCTTCGATCACCGACCCGGGTAAGAGACGTTTCGGATGCCGCCTACTGAAGAGCACTTCAACCATGTAACGCTTTTCTGGTGCAATAAGCGCTTTTTGGAGGTGCGCCATGATGCCTTTGCCCTTGCGTAGACCTTCCGTTGCTGGAACAGGCGGGGAAGATAATGAAGCAACCTTGGAGAATGGGTAATCGGAGAAAACGGAAGACATTTGTCTAGCTCTCCATTTTATGAAATGTGCGAGTATGACGCTGGCTGGGCGTATCGGCAGCATCTGGTCTGAACGTTAGAATGGACTTGGATGAGATTTTTTTTTCGCGCGAAATAGACAATTCCATATTTCCTTTTTTTGTCCATAGTTTGTAACTCTCAATCTCAGACAATCATTCAATAGCGAATAACGGTTCTTCCTCAAGTATGTGAAGCAAGATAAACGACAGTTTCTGCGTACTTAATCGCTACATTTCGAAAGGTTCAGATACTTTCTGAATGCATCAGAGAGAGCTCTTCACAAATTCCTTCAAATTCTGCAGCCGCGGCTCGAACTTAGCGCGGAAAGGTAATGGATGAGCATTAGCGGTGTCCGTAAAAGCCAAAGGGTCGATAGGCGAGGACGGGTCCTGTGAGATGTTGAACGCCCACAAAAGGCACGCGGAGCTAATGTACACCGAACGATTGGCGACATGCTGCCCGGGACAAACTCTGCGAGTAAAACGATCTTAGCAGATCGACTTTTATAGTGAATAATCCACCTCACCGTCTCCCGAATCCAAAACTGAAATGTTTGAGTTCGTTGTTTATTTCGCCTTGTTTTGTCAGCCAACGGGACGGCGTAAAGTTCTCTGGGTCCGTGTAGACATCCGGGTCTCTTCCAATAGCCCTGGATAAAAAAAAACTTTAGTGTGAACTTGAACCATCAGAATCTGCCAGAAACCTTCGCACCAGTGGCTTCCATAGACAGATGCACCCTCCGGAATGCGGTACGGGCCATATATGATATCTTTAGTCGCTCGGTGCGCGAACCCACCGACGGTGATTGGGCGCCATCGAAAAGTCTCCAAATAAAATGCTGTCACTTCAGTCAAGGCTTCCATGTCGTCAAAGGATGGCACTTCATGAAAAGTTGAGTAAGCGGATCAAATTTGTTTTACAAGAAACACACTTCGGTCGTGTCCAACAATTATGTCGAGCTGCTCCTGGACCTTGCGCTGAGCATCAGGGAAGCATGCAGCAGCCATGATAACTACACTTATAGCAGTCGCAGACTAATAAGAATTAGCGAATGAATGTCCTCGACAAAGACATCTACTGACAGTATCAACGCCTGCACCGAACATCGAACCAGCTAGGTATGCAAGCTCATCATCAGCGAGCTCATATTCAGCCTGTTTTTCGATCAGATATTTGGCAAAGCATGGCTGGGCTTCATTCTTTTGCTAAGCTAAAGGTTAGCAGCTGAGTCATATGCTGATAGTCTTAGAACCGTACCAACTTTTCCCGGACCGCGTCAAACATAGAGCGGAAAAGTGCTAGTTCCTCTTTATGTGATTGGATTAATGAGCTCGTATAGCCAGGCACATGACGGAGGATTGGGTATGTATCGACCAAAAAGGCTCCTGGTAGCATTGCTTTAGAAAGACGAGCGAGGCACTTGTTAATTTCTTGCACTTCCAGATCCGAGTACGAGGTGGGCGTTGTCTTTCCGTACGTCAGGGTAAGAATCACACTGGCGGCATATCTGGACCAAGTAACATTGATTATTTCAAGCAGACTCGAGTTCATAAATAAAGATACCTTTTCGTGTGAATTAGGTGAAGGTCGGGTTGGTCAAGAATATCAAGAAGCATGTTCTTTGCCGCACACGTCTGGACGGGCGCGTAATCCTCTACAACCTTGATGTGCATTTGAGAATTCAATGCCCTTTATATGACCTCTAAGTTCAGTGTTGCACAGTGACAAGAAAATATAATTCCGCACGAACTTCCTCATTTTCTTGAATCTTTCACCAGACCCCACCATCAACATCCTCTTACCGCCAGACATTATCTCCCCGGCGGAGATGATGCGTGGGCGATCAGCGAGAGACGCATTCTCTTTCTCCATGATGTCGATTGCAGCCTCGACACAAATTTAGTGATATTCCAAGTCATTCCTCGGTGTCTTTGCTCTTTACCTGTTGTCCACAGATGAAAACAGACAGGGTATTTCCCCGCTTCAGACTGAAAACAGGACCATACTCTCGAGCCCATTTCACATATGTCCTTTGCGCACTGGTAGTCTTGTAAACCTCCACGGGCCATATATGTCTCTCAAATGAATGTCAACTCACTAGGACCTTGGAAATTCATTGCCGAAAAGCCAATGACCAGGAGGACCAGGAGGAAGCGGAAGTTCAGACGCTCCTTTCTTACGCTCCTTGATGAATATTGTGGCGGAGATGACTAGCGCAAGAAGAGCGACTTTCGCAGCGAGCGGCATTTCCAACAATCGCGACGCCATATCCGGCGTCTGAGTGGAAGTAACTGTGCAGCAGTCGGTGTTTCAAGTCTGCACCCTCACACAGATATATTGCTATTGACTCGGAAGGCATTACTGGTCAGAGTCAGACCAAGTATGGGACGCAGTGCTGTGAATAGTGCGTTTCGGAGGGAGCAGTGGGAGTGTTATGGGCAGAATTCAGCTATTAATATTAATATTGATATTCTGCCGTTCCACTTCTGCAAAACCCCGGCAAATATTAAAGGCAGAAATGTTTTGACAGAAGTAGCAGATATGGAAAGCAGAGGTGTCCAAGTATGGTAGCATATGTCTATATTGGGTTGCTTCCAACATAAATATTAATGTTCGTCCGTTACATATGGTTACACATACAAAAGATTTTAGCGTGACTGTCACGCATCCCAAAGGTGCCAAGATCGACGCTTTCATAAGCCAATCATGATCATATGTCGATCCCCGTCAGCCACACGCTTCAACCGACCGAGGCACCCAATAATCGCTGCCTACAACAAGCTGCAAACGTGTTCGCATATTCTATTGCGCGTATGGCCAACCCATTCATTCTCGTTACTCCAGCAACGCGAGGTCTATCACTTGCACTGACGCGCCATTACCTTCGCACCACGAATCTGCCCGTGTATGCCACTCACCGCTCTGGTTCAGCAGAGGACACACATGCGAACATCATGTCTTCTTTATCCCGAGTAGACCGCGACAGACTCAAACTACTGACACTAGACTTGACTTCGGAATCTAGCATCCGAGACGCAGCATCTACTCTGGCAGATAGCCTGCCCGAAAAAGCTTACCTCCACACTGGATTCTTCACCGGTGGAATGCTGCATCCAGAGAAAGGTCCTGGTGAAATAGATCATGACAAACTGAAGGAAGCTTTCCAAATCAATGTGCTGTCACACATGCTCCTCATCAAGCATTTCTCGCGTTTTCTTCCGAAAGCCGCTCAGTTCAGTGGCACAGATCCTGCAAAGTGGGTCCACGTATCCGCTCGCGTGGGCAGTATCTCGGACAACCACAAAGGTGGATGGTATTCATACCGTTCCTCCAAAGCCGCCCTGAACCAAGTGATTAAGACTTTCGATAACCAGCTCGTCATGCAAAAGTCGCCAAGTATATGCGTGGGCGTACATCCTGGAACAGTGAAGACGAATCTCAGCAAGGACTTTTGGGGCAACGTCTCTAGAGGCAGTTTATTTGAACCGGAATATGCAGCAGAGAGGCTCGTGAATGTTGTTACCAACTTGAAGGAGGAGCAGAGAGGAAAGGTCTGGGATTTTGCTGGAAAACAAGTTCCATGGTGAGTTTGCTTCTTGGTTTTTTCCAAGGACTCAGTCAATTGAATAAAGTCTTTCATTTATCAGGTGACTTCGCGATATGGATATGTTTCCATCAAATGTTCAAGTTTGCTCGCTGCCAAGTCCGAGATGTATATGTTCACAGGAATTGAGTTCTGTCTCCAGGTCCTATAGAAAGAATAGATAGATAGAAAGGCCGCACGATCGAAAGGCCACGCGGCCCTGACATGCAATAGTTTCGTATTCAGCTTGTCGAAAGCATGTATATTATTTGTAGTCACGGTACCTTCGACAGACAGTGAACCCTTGTCCAGTCGAATGAGCGCTAGGTGAGGTATACGTGACATATGATGGTAAAATAGAGATATTTCCCGTGCACGTTGAGCGTTGAGGAGAAACTAATGCTATATTGCAGAAGACTCGGATGAATTAGGCCGCGCGGTTCGAAAAAAANGGCATAGCTTACATAAACAACTTATACAATTTTGGTCTTCTTTCGGCAAAGTCAAAGTCATTTGCTGCAACTTGACTCGATTTGCACAGCGTAGTTCGCTCCCTTATTTGAAGACCCTTGAAGAAACTCTCCCCATACTGTAAACGTCTTTGCGACATATTCTACAATCCAAACAAGAAGACAATTTTTTCGACGGATAAAGATGGCCAAGTCAATGCGCTCGAAGGTCAAACGATCCTTCCGGTCGAAGAAACGGGAAGAGGGTGTATACGCCGCTGTCGAGGCAGCTCGGCTCCAGCGAATCTCTGTGAAGCTGAAGATGGTGCGCGACACCGACAAGGAGGGCGACGTCGAGCTTGCTGAAGCAGAAGGGATGGGTACTGATGCGAAGATACCAGGTTTGTCTTGGTTCCTTCTTTTGGGGCTTGTTGAACCTGGCAGTATCAGCGTTGAGAGCATGGGCTGTATCCAAGAGGCTATGGAGGATTGCATTGTCGATGCGTACTGATACCGGACGGCTGAAACCGCACCATAATTATTTTCCCTCTCCCTTTCCCTGTGCGCTTTGAAGCCTCCAGGAAATCATGCTTATTGATTGCTTGTCGGATAATGCAGAAGAGAACCCAAACATCGACCCATCCAACCCAGGTACCTGCATATACAACCCCCTATTGTTTGTTTTTTTACTTCATTGCCCCCGTTCTTACCAACAACACCTCAGACTCAATGGAGCTCGACGGCACAGCAGCAGCAGCGAAAGCGAGCGGGAAAGTCTCGACACACGGGCCGCGGGGGTCGCGGCGCGAGGAATGGCGCACGTCGAAGGGCATGGCTCCGCGGCCGAAGTCGCGAGGCATGAATCGCCAGGGCGGGATAGCAGCGAAGCAGGGAGCAGGCCGTCCGCATCGTCGGCGATGATTTTTATTTCCCTTTCCTTCCCTCCGGATCTTCATCTGCCCAACCCACCAATAGGCATCGCGTCGATATCACATACCCCGCGCTACATCGATGCAGCAGGATTGGATGTCTGAGGCGGCAGAATGGAGAAAGGGTATATGGTTTGTGCATGTTCGTGGAGTGTACGCTGATCTTCGTAGTATTTTATAGCATCCGCTGTATTTTGCCATGTTATTTTTTCTCCGCTCTTTACGTTCCCCCGTTATTAAGATGCGCGTCGTGTTTTCAGTTAGATTCTCATAGTCTTGGCCGACGAGCCCTATGATGGACAAGATAATAAGTACAAAATGCTATTTGAAACACGCAAGAAGGCTAGAATATCTCGCGAGGTACAGGTTCTTTACTGCTTTTTATGAACAACAAAGACAAGCCAGGGAACGATAAGATAAAAGTAAACGAAAAAACTAATGCAAACAAATGTGTGAAAGAAGGACAGAGCAGTTAATCAGTAATAAGGAAAGCAACGTCTCTGTTGACTTTAATCATATCGTCATGTCCATTTTGTCCCTCCTCCAGATCCCGAGGCGTCTTAAGAGTGTCCGTCGTGATCGCAGAGCTGACATTCGTGTCTTCGTACTCCACAATGCTACAGATCAAATCAATACCAAATGATCCAGGAAGAAAGGGGTTTCTCGTCAGCATCGAAGTAATGTATTCTCGCAATCTTCCTCTTTTCTCCCTCCATCGGAAGATAGAGAGGGGAGGGGAGGGGAGGGAAGAAAGAAAAAAAGAANTTTTTTTAAATCAACGTACCTGAGGTTGTCCATCGTGATCTGGTCCGTGCGTATATGCACCTCTGGCCGTGCAACGCGGGGTGGTTTACTGATCCCAGCGCCGGAGGCGTAGCGCGCGACGAAACGGCCGTCGAAGCTGAAGCCGAGGCTGGAGCGCTGTGGCTGGCTCAGGTTGGAGGTAGACATGAAGTGGTCCGCGTTTCGGTAGTCCTGAAGACGCACGACACAGCGGCATGCTGCGATGGCTCTGCCAGTGTATTATTGCATTTTGTGAGTTTTAGATGACGGTTTAAAGAGAGGAGAGTGGTCGTACGCGACAGTGGCGGCTGGTACAGTTGCGACGCTGTTGGATAAGTAATTAGGTTACATCGTTTTCTAGATTGCGTTGGCTATATCCCACATATTCATCGGAGCTAAGGCGAGTATTAAGTCGGTTTTTTCCTGCATTGTATTCAGAAAGACGTACTGTTTAGGTTCAGACTATTCAACACCTGACGAGCATGCAAGTCGTTTCAGTCAATCTCGCTCAAATTCGTTTCAGTGAAATAAAACTGACAGCAGGGATAGCGTTGACCGAGAAGGTCACAACCCAGTAAATTAGTCCATCGCGGAAGAGTAAGTGCCAAAGCCCGGAGCGAGACGCGTTTCTGAGCAACGCGGTACATGTGTAACAAAAAATGATGAGGTCGAACCCCATAGCTATAGTCGCAGGGGAGGGGGGAAAGAATTCAAGCCAAAATCAAAGTCAGCCATTGTAATATAAATTTTTGAGCTGAGATAATTTGAGAAAGACGCACTGGCGAAGAATGTGAACTTCAAGATCGCAGAGTCCGTCTGGTTTACTACGCAGGCGCTTTGCGACGCGTCCCATGTCGCGCGCACTATGATGATGCCGTGATAGAGCAGGCCCCAATGCGCAAGACATAATAGTAAGAGGGGGACAACCACTGTCAATTTTCGCTCCCAGATTGCGATGCTAAGAGCATTTAGATAAGACACAGCATTTTAAGAGTGACGAATATTAGAAACTTACGTCCTAATCATCAGTGATGTTGAGGCGCAGAGGATCGCCATGTTCCCAGTCCACTGGTAAGATGTTCTATGGTCAGATGAATATCCTAGTGACTTAATCTCGTCCTTACGGAGTTAAATGTATAGAGAGCCTGTTCAACGAGTGAATCAGAAAATCGAGCTTTTAAGCGTTAAAATTGACAAACTTGCCTCACAGTTGACCTGCTCAAGATTGACTTAGTTTTAGACCTCCCATCATNAAAAAAAACTCGTTTAGGACGGACTGACCTCCGTTGTGACATTGAAGGATATAATTCTGAGGTTGAAGGAATCAGTAATGCCAGCCACAAAGATATCGAAAAGAAAGGTCCAGACTCACAAGCCTATAAGAGCCCACAACATGCAATAGCGACACAGGAAGTAAAATACTAAAAAAATACAACAAAAAGGTAAGTGATCACTGTAAGTAATTATTTCGTGAAAACGACGAACTCTACGAAGACGGAAGCAAAATTTAGTGAAGTTAACTCGAGGAGAAGGCACAGAGACAGACCATTGGCCATTTGAAAGTGCGTTGGCGCGTTACAAGGAGCGACCATTCGACGCCGGACGTCTGGAAGAGCTCCCATACGTACAGGCCGAAGAGCACGTAGATCAAGTTTTCGAATGCCACTGCCGCGTTGCCAAGCCAAATCAGGGCCGCGACGACATATAGACCGCCTGCAAGTACTTACGCTCGTCCTTCTCAATCTCGGCGGTGGATTGCCAGTCGACCATGGCGTACGGGATCTGGATGAAGGACGGGGACAAGAGGGCACGAGGAGCAATTGAAGCAGGCGCTTGGACAGGACGAAGAACGCCAGTGCAGACCTGGGGATGGCATGCGCACTTTATGAGGGATGCGGATGGATGGAGAGGCGCTCAGGAAGGGAAGGCGAAGTGGGTGTCGACTTTGAACGCAAGCAGACAGCCTATGGTTCATTGACAAGTATAGATAGTACAGACACCCTTATGGTGAGAAACCTGAAGCTGATATCCGCCTCCATTAGGCACTCTCCAGGAGTACAGAAACACATATTTACTTGATTTAATTTTTGAGCAAACGCTAAGAAAAGAGTTGCGAAAAGAAGGCTCCAAGTCTGATCAGACAGCGTTGATGTTAGCGGCACAGATACTGACAGGACGTTGACCAGCGCAGACGTGTTCGTGTTTGCTTTGCTAGAAGCCAAAGTGCTTGATTGCCTTCACTTGCATAACGAGAATAACGAACTATTTGACACCTTGCAAGGCACCGTCAAGTCACAAGTCTGCGAATCCAGAGTCTCGACGTTGCGTGTGTTTTTTTTTTTTTCAAAAAGAAACATATGTCTCTGTCATCTTCCCGCAATAATCAAATAACCACGCTACTTGCTTGTGAGACAAGAAAGTCAACACAACAGTCCTATGTCCTGTTCAAACGCTTGGATCGTCTCTGATCCTGACGGCACTCACAGCTAGCTGTTTGTAACTATTATAAGACATCCCCTAGCTATCTCGCTTTCGCTTTCGCTCGAGTGAGCACGAAAGGTACGCAGAAGCGTTATAGGCAGGACCCACTATTGGGTGCAAGCAGCGCTCGCGGCTTTCACCAGCTCGCCCGCAGATCAAATTCAGCCTACTAGCAGAAAGCCGGAGTCCTTCGCTTGTGTACAAAACAGCGATCATGATGAAATTTCGTTGATTGGGAGCTAAAGTATCAAAAGTCCTTGCATAACGGGGAAGACAGGAACTGCATAATACCTTAGAAAAAGATNAAAAAAAGGCGACAGGTGAAGACCAGATCCACAGAACTTGAGAATGTTGTTGCATTTCTGGTCAGCTAGTAGTCAAAACCTCCGCTTTTTGCGGATACACACCGTTTCCTCTTCTCAGCGGAAAAAAGGTCAGCGGTGCTCCCTGCCATTTGCAGCCGATATAGTCAAAGTCAAATATACAACTCTACAAATGCTCACAAAAATGATGTGGTCAAAATTTACTTTTCGGGTGTAAAAAAGTGCACACGTGCACTCCGGTGCTCCCTTCTCATTTGCACCGCTGTGCAACAATCGACTTCCCATGCTCCTGGATCCGAAATAAGAATAAAAATTAGACATGGGAGTTCTTTTGTCTCAGCGGCAAAGCATCGAAGATCGAAGAAAGTTTGACACCTTCGAAGGAATAAAAGAGGAATCTGACTGACCTCCCACTCCTCCTTGCTGATCCAGAGCTGATGGAATGTCCCCAAGCTCGCAAGTATACTCCCACCTAACCAGCCACCATATCTTCGCTCCGTTGGGTTTCCGGGGGCGTGGATTTTCATCTGTATCAAAAACAAACATATGCGAATTCATAATGTGGCCGGCACACGGATCTCATTAATAAGAATACCGAATGAGAGAAATATCAGAGACTGACATGCGGGAAATTGCGCGCAAGCTCATTGCTTAGGCGCTCAACGAGGCCTGCGAAAAGGCTCCCACCGCCGCTGAGGACAATATTTGCAAGTAAAACCGCGCGCAGGTCTGGCTCGCATGCGGATAGAGACTGCGCAATGAGGTTCGGAAGTGTCTTCGGGATGTTCGGGTTTGATTGCTACGGACAGCCGGTGAGTGCACAGAACATCGAAACAAGCCTTTCGGCACGTACCACCAGACTTGGTGAGTGCGCGAAGAATTGCTCTCCGACAATGAAGCGTTCGGTACCGAACATCGAATTATATCCAGTTGGGAATTCGTATGGCCTCTTGCTCCGCTGAGCGATCATTCTACTTATACCGGTCGGGTTGTCAGTAAAAAGAGAGAAATTAGAGAAAAGTAAATACGAACTGCTCGTTCCAGCCCTGTTCAGCGACTGACGCGACACTCATGATCCATTCGTCTACTTCGCGGTCTTCATACCACTGCCGCCATGTAGGCGTCACGGTTGATATACGATCCTCTCGCAGCGAGAAAATCGGCTGTGCACCATCAGGTACAGGCTTTAAAGTAGAATATTAATACACGGCTGAAGCGGGACTACAAATTTTAAGCGTACGCGTTTGCTTGCGATGAGTTGATGAGGAAGAAGCTGAATGGCCATGCGGCTTGGACTCGGATTCGAGAGAATGAACTTTGCGTGTGCGCGGACAAATTGCGGGAGCGACGAATGTGCAAGTCCTGTAAACTGCGTCAGAAATGAACGACAGTGAGGACGCCTCGCGTAATATTACAAAATCACACCTTTGCGAAGGACGAATCCGTCAACTACGGGCGTCACGCTTGCCTCCGAGTGGCCAATGTCTATTACAAGTGCGGTTCCCTTTCCTGCAGCAAAGCTTTACCAGCGTTTGCGTAGAAATGTCGGATTATTGCACTGAGGTGACTTACGCATTTAATACACCGGTATTGGCAATGTAGAATGCTGGGACCTGGAACTCTTCAAACATGATCTGTGCCATGCGTTCACGGTTGGCTGCCGTATTCCATGCTGCCTCTGTTACGAGTACGGGGTGCTCTGACGGGTTGCAATGCAAACTGTCTACAAAGGCGTTGCGGATTAGAGCAGGAATGGGATCAAAGTCGTCAACTGGAAAAAGGACGCATAGTCAGATTCAAATAAATTTATAACGCATATATATACTCACTAAGTCCATCTTTCATTGGGTTGCGTACTTCCATCTTCGGCCTGAACAATGAAGGACCATGGTGGCCAATGTAAAGGCGTTTGCTAGTTGAAGGAGCCTCGCCGCCGTTCTGAGAGCTCTCATTGGCCAGATCATCCTTCATAGTTACATCCTCTCCGACATATGGTTCTTCTATGCAGCCATATGATGTAGGAATAATAGACCTCGGAGTGTCATCGCCTGCATATCCTACGCGAATGGAAGAGGCGCCAATATCAAGCACAAGTGCCGAAACCTCATCTGCTATTATATTAGTTTCCACTTCAGACAAAATCATAACTTCAGACACACCTCCGCCGTAGTTGACCATGTCCTTTTGCAACAGCTATGACAAAAAGAAAGGCTTCTCGTCTTGGGACCGTGACGTGACGATCGACGCGCTCGGTGGAGAACAGTCACGTGCCTTCATTTTTTTCTCCTAGAGCCAAGAATAGCTTGAATTTTGCCTTCGCAGATTTCGTGTTGCGGTCTTTCTGGACTGCTTGACCTAAGCGCTCAACAATGGCTGTACGTATTGTGAATGGTACGAAGAAACGTAAGCACGCCAGCGAGAGGGATGTACCACTGGCGCGAAAAGCGGAGATTCCGGAGGAAGTAGATCTTGAAATGCAGAGCGAGGACGAAGGTGAGGACGGTGAGAGTGGTTCTGGTAGTGATGAAGAAGAGGCAGACGCGTTTCCGGAACTTGACCTACGAAGTGATACGGAGAGCGATGAAGAAGACGAAGAAGAGGAGGATGCAGAGGAAGACGAGAGTAGTGAAGAGGTTAGCGACGAAGAGGCTGTTTCTGACGATAGCCTACACGTATTTCCCAAGGCGAAACTCATATCATCAAATATTACTGGAAAGCCTAAGACGGTATATCCGGAAATCGAACCCAATTATGATTCCGACTCTTCGACTGAAGACGTGAGTTTTTAAATATTTTGACCTTCACTCTACGCAACAAATTGATAGTCGGAAAGGATCCTAATCGTATAGGCAATGTGCCAATGCATTGGTATGATGACCTTCCTCACATAGGTTATAATATCAATGGGAAAAAGGTCCTGAGACCAGCAAGAGGCGATGAGCTTGACAAATTCCTTAAAACTGTCGAGGATCCATCTGCGTGGTGTGTCCGATCATTGATTATCTACATATTAATTTTTATAACATATCATTTACTGCCAGGACTTCTGGCTTCGACAAATCGACACAGAGCGACAAACCTCTAACTGCTGAGGAACTTGAAATCATTCGCCGTCTTCATGCTAACGAAAACCCTGACGCTGACTATGATCCTTATGAGCCAACCGTAGAATGGTTCTCGGGTAAAGGCAAGGAAGAGCTTATGCCGCTCTCCGCTGCTCCTGAACCAAAACGACGATGGGTGCCAAGCAAATGGGAAAAGCAAAAGGTTTGGTTGGACAAGCTTTAGAATCTTAGCATATTGACTTACGGTTCTCCTTTAAAACAGGTTATGAAAATCGTCCGTGCTATCCGCCAAGGTCGTATTATTCCGAACAAACCCAAAGCTACTGCAGAGTCTCGGTTCTTCAGCATTTGGTCTGAACCCTCTGCAGAACATCCCCCACCACTTCCCGCGCCGAAGCCTCGCCTACCTACTAATGCCGAGTCGTACAATCCTCCCGAGGAATATCTTCCAATCGAAGAAGAACGCAAGCAATGGGAAGCAACCGATAAGGAGGACCGCGAGCGCAATTTCCTGCCACAGAAATATAGCTCGCTCCGGCTTGTCCCCGCGTACGACCAGTTCATACAGGAGCGTTTCTCGCGCCAGTTGGATCTCTACCTTGCACCGCGCATACAGCGCAAAAAGCTCAACCTGAACCCAGATGACCTAATCCCGAAGCTGCCCAGTCCGAGCAGCTTGAAGCCGTTTCCGAATTATCGCGCCTTGCGCGTTGTACATGAAGGCGACGCGAGCGTCCGATGTCTCAGTGTGAGTCCGGATGGCGCATGGGCAGTGAGTGGGGATGAGCAAGGTACGGTTAGCCTCTGGGAAATCCTTGTAGGACGGGAAGTGAAGAAATGGAAATTCGACGGAAAGATCGGTGCAATTCAATGGTGTCCACGGACGGACGTTGACTATTTTGTTGTCGGCATGTAAGTTTAAATTTAGTCTCGATCATTCTCAGAATTTATCTCAATCTTTCCGAATCAGCGAGGGCCGTCTCCACTTCCTCATCCCGCCTAACATTTCACCATCTCTTCTGTCTGCAACCTTAATTCTTCTCTCACCTGCTACTCTTCCTCCGGCACCTGCCACTCCATCTCCCATTAAGTGGACATCCACTTCTTCCACCAATTTTGATCCGAAATCTACCCAACCCATCCTTACTCTTGACCTCCCTCAGTCCTCTGGTCTTCCTAAGCAAATTGTTTGGCACAAGCGGGGCGATTATGTTGCATCAGTTTGTAAGCTTACGCTGCCCCCCTTTGGTGCAAACCTGACTTTTTGTAATAGCCGGGACCGACCAGGGCTCGGTATGGATACACCAAATTTCCCGCCGCCACTCGCAAGCGCCGTTCAAAAAGGTTAAGGGTTCTGTGCAGCTCGTGCTCTTCCACCCTTTAAAACCGCATTTCTTCGTTGCAGTGCGTTTGCTTCCATCCCTTCATCTCTGTTGCCAATCTCATGTCTATGACCAAAGACTCAACGTTACGTGCGGATATATGATCTTTCTGCACAAAAGCTAGTGAAGGCCCTGATGCCTGGCTTGAAATGGATATCATCTATGGATATCCATCCTTCAGGTGACCATCTGATTGTCGGAGGCTACGATCGTAAACTCTGCTGGTTTGACCTTGAGCTTAGCAACAAGCCTTACAAGATCCTTCGGTGCGGCCTCGTCCTGCACCTATTTAATCACTTATAGTCTAACAAATCCATTTACATCCAACCCCCACGTGATATAGCTATCACACGCGTGCGATCCGCTCACTCGCATTCCATCCGTCATATCCACTTTTCGCCTCGTCCTCCGATGACGGCACTGTACAGGTCTTCCATGCACGCGTATATAGCGACCTCATGACGGACCCACTACTGGTCCCATTGAAGATCTTGCGCGGGCACGCTGTTTCTCGTGGACTTGGTGTACTACAAGTACGCTGGGTTCCCGGACAGCCATGGCTCGTCAGCGCGGGCGCGGACGGCAACGTCGGTGTTTGGTGTCACGATCGTTAAATCTCTATGTGATTTGGATGGGATTAAATTGGACCCGGTCCAACAGACTAGGCATGTATAATGATAATGATCCAGATGTCTGACCTGCATCGACGGGCATTTTTGTTGTTGTTATCTCAATGTTGTTGCTTTTATCGATCGTGTTACAGCTCCTCATAAACGCATGATGCACATTACGATCGCCCATGAACTGTAGTCGCCGTACGGTGGCGCATCTCTCAGGAGGATGAATAGGGATGTCTATGAATTTACTTCCTTGAATTTGCACTTGGTTGTAAGGAGCCAGGGTTAATTTTGAGGTACTATTTATGTATGTCATAAATATATTACAAATAAGGCTAAACTTTCTCATGCTTCTTACTATGGCACGCGTCGTTTGGTTGAATAGAAATCCACGACATAAGTCTCCTAGCAACCGTTTGAACCCCACAGTACTGCAGTCATGGACTCGTACGATATTGACAAGCTTACGGCTCAATGCAAGTCCAGTGGTACGTCTAATGACGCGTTTTCTGAGGTTGAAGCTTATGTAGGAGGTTTTCCAGATGTAGATGCGAAGGTCGACGCGGTCTCCAGACTTCAACAGGCATTTGAAGCTGGTGTGGAGGTGAGATGCAATGAAATTTCGAATTTAATGTGATTTAACGAGCGTATATCTTTCTAGCTGACAGACGCCGAAGGAATCATTAACACGCTCAAGACATGCCTGCGTGCTTCAAACCAACATTTGTCTACGACTGCCCTCGCAGCCCTTCCACCGTTCTTCGCGTTACTGACGACTGGAAGGCCAGACGATTCAAATTTCCCCGTAGATGCTGTTACTCTTCGAAACGCTCTTACCGCGTTTCTTCCTGCTGGCGGTCTAATTGACAAACTTGGTGACAACCGCGAGCGCACACGCGAGAAGGCGCGTGAATCGATGGTAGTATTAGCTGGTTTGTCTTTCCGGTGTGGGACTTCCTCACTCTATGCGTCGGCAAGAGGAAGAGATGCTGGTAAGGGTCCGGAGACACCACTGATGGTCTGGGAACGTTTTGTGCGTGAAGGTGGCTTGCAGAGCAAAGTATGGAGGGTTCGTGAACAAGTGAGGTCGTTCAATATTAAAGCGTTGCTATACATCCTGACGTCTTGGACAGGCTATTCTCACTCTTGTTAATGTTCGTCGTCTCCACTCAATGTTCCCGCTCAAACCGTATCTTCCCCATCTTGTGGATTCTCTTGAGGACATGGACGGAACCGTGCGTGAATGTGCGCGTCAGTCTGTTGTTGAACTTTTCACAGGACCGGCAGTCACTGACGCTGCACGTGCCGACTTGAAGAAGGAGATGACGCGGAAGAACGTGCGAAAGACAATCGTTGATTCCGTGCTACAGAAACTCATGACTTGCGGTTCGGGTTCGGGCATAATCAGTTCTACACATAGCGAAACGAGCTCAGATACCGGCGAAGCCCCGCAAAAGAAGGAATACATACCACCGAGCTTAAAGCTAGCTGGGAGGCAGTTAACGTCTTCCTCAGGTCAGACTGCAGGGAGCAGAACAATCAGTACTTCTACGAGTTTAGGGGACGTTAACAGTCGGCCTGGTAGTCAGCTCGGAAACGAAGTTCCGGTCACGCCAACAGCAGAATCTGGTGAGATTACGGCAGTATACGTGAGTACAATGCATCACCATGCTTGATTTATCGGTATGTTCAAAGCCTTTCAGATTGCGTCTGCCAAAGATCTTGAAAGCGAGTTTGCTCCAATGCTTAAGTATTTTGAGGTCTGTCTTCTCTCCCTCCCCCTTTCTTCGCCAGCTAAGATTTGTCATATATTTCTTAGGGGAAAGAGACCGAGCATAATTGGGCGGCACGTGAGAGATCTATCACCCATATTAGAGGAATGCTTAAAGGTGAAGCTCATGTCCGCTTCACTGAAACTTTCCTTTCTTGCCTCAAGGGCGGAATCATTGACGCTTCTTTCAAAACGGTACGCTGAACAGTGGAGATACAAAATGAACAAGCGTACTGACTATAGCATAGCTGGCTAGTCTTAGAACAACAGTGGCTGTTAACACGTGCAATCTCTACTCTGAGCTGGCAGTTGCTCTTGGAGCGGGTATCGACAGTTTCTCCGAACCGCTTCTATCGCACTTAGTTCCTATGTCACCACTTACGAAGAAGATCATCGCTTCGCTAAGTCAACAAACTGCAGACACGATCATCACCATTGCCACGCCACAACCGAAGACGTACTTGAATCTTCTGTGGCAGACTATGCAGGACAAAAACGTTGCTAGTCGGTTATACAGTATCAATCACATCAAAGTGTTTCTGGAGGCTCATGGCCAGCACTGTAAATATGCTATTGAATCCTCTGGTACACTTGATATTCTAGAGAAATGCATCAAGAAAACTTTGGGCGATTCGAATCCTGGTGTCCGTGAAAGTGCTCGCTCCACCTTCTGGGTCTTCGAAGGTCTCTGGAAGGAAAGAGGTGCAGTGATAATTAATGGCCTTGATGGAACAGCGAAGAAGCAGCTCCAGAAGGTCTGTCCTGTACCAGGGAAGACCATTGCTCCATCTACTCCAAATGCAAAAAAGAATAGTGTTGCCGCTGCGATTGCTGCAAGTCGAGCAAAAGCTAGGGCAATTGCTACGGCTCCTCCGTCTTTGAGGCACCAAGCCACATCAACGTCTCACATTCTGCAGGCATCCTCAACATCCCCAATTCAGCGGTCGCCATCCCGATCCTCGACATCACCCAAAGCAGGTCTGACTACCATACGTAGGTCGCCTTCTGACTCGCGGTCTATGTCACCGGTATCACCGCCGACGCGCAGAGTAGCATCGTTTTCTCCAACTTCGAGCTCCGGTATGGTTGCACCAGCCGGCCAACTCCATAATCGTACACATTCGATCGAGATGCCGGCCTCTCCATCTAGCTCGCATCGACGTTTCGTTTCTTATCAATTCAATGCATCTTCTCCCTCTTCCGATATACTGGAAACAGCAGTGAACACAGCTCTTCCGTCCTCCACTCGGACTAGCCTAGACGATGCAGTCTCAACGGCGCTACCTGCGTCACCTCAACAGCATAAGTCGAGGGTACCTTCTGCTAGAATCCCATCGCCCACTCGAAGGTCAGATATCCACACACTAATCTCCTTGGCTAATCGTGAGCCACATGGCAAAATGCATCTCCATGGTCGGGATGATTCTTTGTTACTGGCTCAGACTATTCCGCTTCCAGATGACAGTGATTCTGAAGACGAGTCGCATATGATGTCTTTTTCAGCGCCTTATGAGAAGTATCATTCGTCTTTGCCGAAGACGAATACATCTAGTCTTTCTGCCGGTTCACCGCCTCCAAATGCACCAGAGCCTATAGTGGAGGATGCTTTGCGAGCGAGGGCAGAGCAAGCCGAAAGTGCTGCCGAGCGTTTATTGGAGCTTGTCGAGCCAGATGACGATACAGCTATTTCGCCTATACCCGCATCATTGCTACGCACGAATGGTTCATCTCCGAAATCTTCGAAGCAGAATACTGTGCTGAAGTCAAGGACGAACGAGCACCTTCCCTCTACGCCCGTGAATAAAAAGTCGACAATTCTTAGACAAGCAGCCCTATTCAAGGATAGTCCGGCTTACAAGGGCTCGTCTTCCCTCATAGACGTCTTACGAGAGCGCAAACATGAAACGGGTTGGTGGCTGAAACGCATGTCTCGTTAGTTTCATTTGTTTTTACAATCACTATAACCATACTTACCCTCATTGTGTAGTTGTTGACAAGGGAAGTCCTTTAAGAGGCACAGACCCTGCTGCACAAGTCATGGAACTGAAGTGTCTTGTGTCCGCTTTGGAAGATGGCACTGCAGACGTTAGCATCTTGAAGAAGCTCGCTCTGCTGTGCCTAGACAATGCTGTCCATGATTCCATCTCAGAGATGAGCACGTCATTCTCGTATCCTAGCAGCCCTTCTCCGATGGTGGGAAAGCTAGCCAAACTTGGCTCCAAGATATCTATCTGGGACAACGAGAAAATCTTCGATAGGATGTTTGATGCTTTAATGAATTTCCTCACTTTAGAAAGAGTATGTTTTACCTTTCCTTCTATACTCAGAATTCAGTTGATGAACCTGCATTTAGAGTGATGAAGAGCTTGAATATGGTCTTATTGCTCTTTGGGAAATATTGGATAACCAGGCCTCCCTTGTTGAAGGACGAGAGGCTGCTGTGTTCACTCATTTATTGCAAATAAGATTTTGCAATAAGATCAATGTTCGTATTAGCTACGATGTGTCTTCGCGTCCGTACTGATATCTCATTCTAGGTGCTGGAGGCCACCAATTCCATTCGGGATGCTCTTGTCGCCCGCATCGAGCCAGTTTTCGGACTCACGACTCTGCATGCCAGCATTCGTGCCTTTTATGCTGAGCCTTTACCGGAAGGGGCTACTCAAGAAGTAAAGGCAGCCTCGTATGCATTCGGTCTGATTGCCCTCGGCAAGTTTATTTTGCGTCTGCCCGCAGAAATATTGGAAGACGAACTTCCGAGGCTGAAGATGACCTTGACGGCGGTAAGTCTCTAATTCATTTGTCTCTTTCGCTCTGTGCAAGGCTGACTAGGTATAGGCTTTGAGTGACTCTAGTTCGCTTGTTGTACGTGAATCTGCTGCCACGTGTATCATAGCTTCTCAGCTCGTTCTGCGTGATGAGACCCATCTTTTCACTCTGCTCGATGGCCTGTCGGACGAGAAGAAGAACCTCCTCACATACCTTTTTGACAAGCACGGTGCGAGAGGACACAAGGAAGAGAGCGGTACAGAGAAACTGGAGAGGGAGATGCGACGCCTGGATGGAAGGACGAATACACCTCCCCGATCGACGTGAAGGTTTCATACGAGCCTTAAAAGATTGAAGAGAAAAGGGTTCTCACATGCATCTCATTTCGACGTATATGTATTATTAAGCCCGTACGCCTATGCTTTGTTCGATCGGAGGTAACATACATGTTTAGTGTACTTTGCTTTCTTTCCGTATGTATAAATAACGGTATGTCGCTGTGCGGTATAGCGAATTCATTTAATGTCAACTTTTGGAATCCACAATATCAATTGAGAGCCTTTTAACGGTATGATATGGAACGAATATGAAATGCTTCTGCACACTGGACACTTTAAGTAAATGTAACGGCGAGGCCTCACGATGAGAATTCATATAGATTCATCATCACGCTAAAGACTTTCGAAATTGAGTGATACAGTCTTACGATCTTGGACTCTTGCTTATAGGCCATGATCATCAGCACCTATTTCTATTTGCTACAGATGATCACGAACGTATGCATGGAAACACGAGGTGTTTGATAATCAAATTTAATATTTATACAAGACCGATTCCAGCCCGGCGGCTTGAGGGAGGGCAAATGATCCTGATCGGGGCGAAATTTTTGACTCAGACAAAAGGTGAAAAACAAGAACAATAGCGTAGGGTCGTGTAAATTTTTTTACAAAATTTAGAGTAGATCTCATGACCCGTTCTGCAAAGAAGGCAATTATACCCCGTTATTGGATACGATACAATTTCAATTAGAAAAAGAACGTCCGCCTCTTCAGTAGATAATATGCTACGCCCGCGAGAATGCCGCCGACGTGACCGGCTCCATCTACCTGTGTACGCTGAAAATAGAACCAAACAAAAATAGATGGTCAGACTCGGTAGNAAAAAGGGTAAAAGAAGGAAACAAGAAATATAAATATATATAACTGATTGAGAAGTACGCACGCGATCTGAAATAGCTGAGAGTCCGTCCCAGACGAAGAGGCCTGTGATGACTGCCCAGGCAGGCACGGGCACGACGAAGAAGATAAGGAACTTCGTTTGCGGCGAAACGCACGCAAAGAAGGACATAACGGCGAAAATCGCGCCTGTCGATAAATCAGTGGTTGGTAACTTTTTTTTTTTTGGCTTATGGAAATATGAGCAAACAGATGCGTACCACTTGCGCCGTTCGAGCTGGCCTCGCGTTTGATGAGGGACTGGTTTAAGAGCAAACTGAGTACGCTGCATGATATGCCGCCCAAAAGATATAGGCTCATGAATGCAGAGTTGCCCAGCAAGCGCATGATCGGCGGTGCCATGAAATAGAACGTTAAGCCATTCATGAAGATGTGCGACGCAGAGCTGTGAGAGAATGTGGATGTGATAATTGTCCAGCTAGACGTATCGGTCTCCCATTAATCCTATAAAGAAGACAGGCATAAAGGAAGAAGTAAGGACGCACATTCGACCCTCCCGAATGTTTCGCCAACTCAACAGAATGTTCTTGTACATCTTAACGTACAGCGATGGATTACCATTTCTCTGTCCATGCGCCATTATCATCAGCCTCATCCAAGCAAATTGCAGACATATTAACGCACCACTTGATCAGCAGCATACTGCCATGCGAAATAGACCGCACCGTTCAGTCCAATAATGCTCCAGAATACGACCTCAAAGGGTACTAAATTGAACCGGTGCTGCAGTTTGGNAAAAAAAGCTCGGCTTTCGCCCTCTCCCGGGAGGCGGAGAGCCGCCATAAGGCGGGATAGAGCCCCGCCCCCTCCAGTTAACACGCGACTGCGAAGACTGAGATAACCGCGACGCGAATGTGCGTCGGGAGAGAAAGTGGCCAGCAAGTGAGAACAAAGAAGTCGCTTGCGAGCCAGGTGTCTTCCAGGAGTGTCGCAGCCATAGTGAGGGAGAGACACGGCGTGCAAATAAAGACACCTGAGTAGAGGTCGTACTGAAAAACATGGCGTCAAGGGGTGCTGCGCGCTTGCATGCTGGCCAAACTAAAGGCGCCATTGGCCGGCACTGCGACGACAGCGTCCATAATCTGAGAGACATCGTGCTCATAGAGTGCAGGTGTTCGGTCGACGTCGACGTCGACGGAGATCAACGCGTGTCCATCCGGCAATTAGGCGCAGCGCGTGCTTTTTTTTCGGCTGTCGCGTCGGCGTCGCTCGCCACTGTCTGGAGACGTTGATGTCTCACCACCNTTTTTTTACTGTCGCCCTCCGACACGCCTGTCTACTCATTGACGCACCAGTCGATGAAACCCGCGCCGACTACCGCTTATCCTCTGGCGTCTAACCTGCCGTCGTGGTCGACCTCCGCATTCGCCGGAACACTGAACGCGCTATCTGGCGCAACATCGCCAGCATACAACCCAGGGGTGGGCGGCAGCACAGGTGCTTCTGCACGCGGAGGGCAGGACCGCCATGTTATTCAGATGATCGCAAACGCAAGCCTAGATGTGATCGAGGATGTCATGAGACGGGACAGTGCAATGTACGCAACACTCTGCTTGCAAAATTACTGAAACTTAGGGTCGGAACAGGTATCTCAAGGCAGTGGACAGGTTCAACGAGTGGACGGTCTCTGCATTCGTCACGCCAGGGAGTGTGTTTTATTTCCAGCCGTTCGTTTCCTATGCTCACAGCGCGTACTTGCACAGACATGAAGTTCATACTCCTGCACGAGGGAAAGAACGACGAAGGGATACGGGCGTTCTTCATGGACGTGTGGGAGCTGTACGTCAAGGTATGGCCCTGGCTGCTGTCGCTGTGCACGGTAACGGGACAGCTGATCTAGAGCGGCTGAGCAGACGCTGCTGAACCCGTTCCACAGCGCGTATACCCCAATCAAGAGCAGCGTGTTTGATACACGAGTGCGAGCGAGTGCAAAGCGCCATCTATAGACAGACAATTAATTGTATTTTGTTTGTATTTTATTTTATTGAACAAAAGACGAGATTGATTTCGGCCGTTGCCGGCGTCTTAAGGAGTGGTCACCACTCAGCCTCCCGCTGATTCTCCTGTCTCTCCTGTCCTCTGTGGTCTGTTTTTCTCTCTGTCTACACTCTTCTCCTTGATCCTTGAACTTGCAATAAATATCCTCATAAAAATCATTAAAACAGCTTTCTCTTTCTTAGGAATCTCTTCATCTTATTTCTTTCTATAACTTCTATCTCGGCTTTTTGTACAACTTTGAAGCCCTAATCGTCAGCTGCAATGTCTTCCAACAACCGTGCCTCTCTTCTCGCTGGCCTCCGCACAGGCGGTGTCCGCTCTTCTCTCAACCAAATGCCCCAGACTGCTGCGCCCAACGTCTCCTCCTTCCCGCGCCTGGACCTCCCCATGTCTGCATCTGTCGGCAGCTCCTTTAATCAGATGTACCCCGCCCAAGCCCAGGCCCAAGTTCAGGCTCAGCAGCAGGCATTCCAGATGCAAATGATGCAGATGGAGATAATGAGGCTTCAGGTAAGTCTTCTACCACTTCTGCTCAACTGTTCTCTGGTCACTCGCGACGTGTGCGATCGCACGCGCCATCGGACATCGTTTGTTTCGTATCATTTGTTAGGCGTTCGCTTATCGCCCATGTTTCCAGGCTCTCCAGCAGGTGCAGCAGCAGTATCAGATCGAGCTGACTCGCCAACAGCACCAGCACCAGCAACAAACCCCTAGTCGGCGTGCTTCGTCGCATTATGTCGAACCGCACACTGCAGGCCCCGCTGTGAATTCCTTCGTGAACCGCCACTCTTCGCAGGCTGATCATGTCAGGCCCCAGTTCAACCTCAATTCCAGATCTACTCCAGAGGATCAGGTGCCTATGACCGCATCTTTGGGCGGCAAGTTTGGCAGCAGATTAAATCCGAACGCTACGGCTTTCCGCATGGGAGGCTTCCCTGAGGAAGAAGAGCTGAACCATGCGGTTGTGCCTGGCAGCAATGCTCCCCTTAACACTCCAACAATGGCGGCTAGCCAGACAACTGTCATCTCGGGCGGTACACCGCTCGGTGTGGCTGGCTGGAGTGGAAACGGGAACGGGAACACGAGCACGGGCGTTGCTAGCTCTAGCATGACGGCAAGCAAGAGTGACACTTCACTGAACTGGCGCCGGGGCACAAACAACTCTGTTCTCAATGGCAGCCGTACAGCGTCTTTGAACGTCAAGATAACGCCTCCCAGTGAACGTATATCGCCTCCCTCAGGAGCTGTAAAGGTTCACCGTCCCGAACCCCTCCGTTTTTCGGTTGTTGTAAACGAGCCGAGTGCACCTCTCGTGATTGTAGACAGTTCTGACGGTGAGGCTGGTGAAGAAGGATATGAAACATCATCTAGCTCTAGCGCCAAGTCTGAGCCGACGACTCCACCCTCTGGTGGCTCGTCCGTATCCTCAGGCATGCTACCTCTGTCTCCAAGGGAAGTGGCCTCTAAGCGCCTTTACGAGGGCCTTGGCATTGGCCGCCCTGTACCGCAATCCGCTGCTGTACACACCTTGAGTTTCCCAGGCCCGACCAGTGCTGCACCACCCATGCCACATACGAGTGCAGGTGCAGCTTTCCCGGGCAGGATGGTCAGCCAGCCGACGCGCCAGCCGCGCGGCCCGCCCTCCGGCCTCGATGAACTTGGCCCGAAGAACTTTGCGACGCGTATCAGGAGGAAGGCGATCGGCGGTCTTGGTGCAATGCTCGACGCTAGGGTTAGCAGGAGGGAAATAGAAGCTTTCTGAGCAAGCGGTTCTTTCCGCCGCCACTCCGGCCGACATGTTAACGAGATAATTTTTGCGACACGCGGCTTTCTCGCTTCTGTTGTTCATGCTTTCTTTTCTTGCTAACTTTCCTTTCTCTTCCCCCTTTTTTTCAATTGCTCCCAGTTCCTTTTTCACCACTTCCCACTAAACAACATCCGCTCCCTAGCCACACGACACGGACAGAATTTGAGAGCTGTTTTCGCGAGACACCCGCACTCTTTACTTTTCGTGCTTTTTAAACTTTGTTATCATATAGGCCGCCGCTCAGTCGACGCGTCTCTGTCCCTGTGTCCATCTGTTACTACACTCCACATGCATGTCATGTTGCCGCCTGTCCCTGTCATCCTGTCGTCCATCGCGCCGTGCTGGATTAGAACGGTGCGATGAAGAAGAAATACACAGCTGGATTGTTTTTTTTTTTCTGAATGTGATTAGTGCGTAGCGGTCCTCCGAGTCATGCTAGGGAGAGTGGTTTGCAAGTCAGACTATTCGGCATGCTTTTGAGGTACTTGCGTTGTTGCGCAGTCCGTCACGGTCTTTAAACTTGCTGTCTCTGAATGCATCCTCACCCGTACGCCGTACGAGCTTGCATTTGCGCTTGTTGTCCTTTCTTGCGTGGTTTCTGCCCACACGAATTCCTGTGTTTTCATTGTTCTCCACTTCCTTCTCTTCTTTGTTTCTCGTCCGAAGGAAACAATCAACCCCTCCTCATTCCCTTCCTGCTCGTTGCACCAGCCTGCAGTATCTCGCCGCCGAACGGACGGCCGAACTACAACTTCAAATCCGAACTCAAGCACAAAGATGAGCCGTCCAACGCCCGTTGAATAGCTCCCGCTCGCTCTGCGTCGCATTTCCGCTAGTACACGACTTCTTACGATTAAACTTTGTCTTCCTAGGTTATGGTTCCCTTTTATCTTGCTTCCTGCCATTACTTTGCCTCCTTTTTAAATTAACATAAATTTTACTCAGAGTCGGCGCCGATGCGTGCTCTTCCTTCAGAATCTCCTTTCTTCTCGCCTTCTCAGGCTTACTTCTACGAGTTCAAATTTTCTTCCATTCCGAGTCTTAGTGCAAAGTCTCCTTCGTCACGGTCCCCTTGTATATATCTATGCAGAGCTTCTGTAATCATAAAGGGTAAAGTTTTGCGTTGTGAGTAGCCTTTGCGGATTCGAGGGTCGGTCTTATTTCGTTTTCATCTCGGGTTCATCAGTAGTCAGTAGTGGGGCTTCGTGGCTTCTGCCAGAGCCTCGCTCGGAAATGATCGACAATATGATAGATATCTCGTTGTGCATAATCATAACCTCGCGGAGAAGTGTATTTACTAGTAGCACATAGGGGTTGAATTCCCTGGCTACTAACTGGATGGTTGTGAGCCGTGAGCCACAGTCATAGCATGGATGAACGCTCACTCGTCATATTTCTCAAATAAAATATTCTTAGATGCAGTAAAATCCTCTTTTTATTTTCGAATTGTATACTTCGAGTTCGGCTAGTCACGAAATTGTTACTGCATTTATTTTCTGTATGCCGATATGATTTGTGGATTTTTGAAAGCTTCAATTTTACAGCGTGTTCGGAAAATCTTGTCAGTTACGCGCAAAATTATAAAAAAAAAGTTGCGAAAGACTGCAAAGGAAATTTGACCAGTTTGCATCCTTAGACACAGCTCAGGATACAGACATAATGGCAGCAGTGGCATATATAAGGGCATATATTGATGCATTTTACAGAATTTATCGACCACACTACTTTTTCGTGAAGTTTTTGGTTGNTTTTTTTGGTGAAACTGACAATATTAATGAGCAAACAACAAAGGCAGAGTCTGCACGTGCAGCACGACGCGCGTCTTTGCTCAGAAAGGCAATCAGGCCAAATTTCCTTTTCAGTCTTTCGCAACNTTTTTTTATTTATTTTGCGCATAAGTGACAAGGTTCTCCGAAACGCTGTAATTCTGCTCCAGAAGTACTATCATCTGAATTACGCAGTGGAAATACAATAATTTTCTGAGAACATCCAGTGGTTATTAGTCACTTCAACTTGAAGACGGACTGCTACCAGAAAAAGTTCCATAACGTATTAGTCATCAAGACATGCTTCTTGGTCACCTCCGTCCACGAGTCGACCATTGCTGTCGATGAAAGCCAACTACTCAGCTTCGTCGGGTTCCGCAAATCGCCCACCCGCTGCCTTTGATACCTTCTCACTACTGGCAACCTCAAACCCTAGCTCGCGATCGCTCTCACCTTCAAATCCGCCGCGACCGGCGGCTGGTCAGTCCACCACTGGCCCACCAGTGAACTCAAATAAATTAGATGTCTTTAGCTCACTGCTAGGTCCATCATTTCCATCATCAAACAACTCGGGTAATCTGTCGCTAGCAGAAAGACGAGCAGCTGCACTGAAAGAACAACAGGCGAAAGCTGCAGATGATCGTCTAGCCAAAGAGAATGAACCTACGGTATGGAGTGGCTTGGATATGATAGGGCAGAGCTCTTCTACTGCAATTAATGGATCTTTAAAATCTACTCCGCTGGTCTCTGGGGATGCATTCTCTGACGACAGTTGGCTATTTGATAAGCTCGCCCCTTCCGCTGCGCCATCTAAAGTTGCATCTCCTCCATCGGTTGTACAGGACGACGATTGGGGACTTTCTGATTTTGCAACTCGAACCCAACCATCCACATATCCCCCAGAACAGACTGATTCTTTATCATTTTTTGACGCACTGGGCGACTCTGCACACGATGGAGATTTACTATCCGATTATTCTGGCGAGCATATCATTCAGCCAAAAGTTGCTAGAAATAATGACGATGCGGATGATGATATCCTTGGGATATTAGGAAAGCCAGTCGAAGCAATCCTGAAGCGTCCAACACCGCCTCAACCGGTGCGTTGAGGAACGTCTATGCTAAGAACAGTTTGGCTTATTTCGTTCATTTCGGTTTGCTTCACGTATAGGCCTCTTCTGCAGCCCGCGAAGACCACTTCTTATCACGTTCTGAAACATCCTCTCCTCCTCCTCACGTCATCGGTCAAATTGTGGAGATGGGATTCTCTCCGCAGCAAGCGAGGTTGGCATTAGCAGCCACCGACACAGGCTTGGATGTACAGCAGGCTCTTGAAATGCTTCTTTCGAATGGAGTAGGTTCTGAAGAGCAACAGGATTCACTGCCACCTACGTCGCATTCAAGAGGCCTCTCTGAATTCCAAGATGAAGAAGAACCATGGGAAGATCGGAGAACGGCAGCCTCACGCGAACATCGTCCGACTCAACAAGATGCACCCTCATCATTGACACCTTCATCTGGGGCACAAAATCAAATCTCTTCGTTAGTGCCGACTGATATACAGGAACGCGCAGACAAGCTCTTAGCGCAGGCAAGCGAGATCGGGTTGAATATGTTTAGTCGTGCGAATGCCCTTTTAAAAGACGGAAGGGAGAAAATGCAGAAGGCCTACGAGGAACGTGCGGCGAAGGGAAAGTCCACGGATGGTCGTCCGCGTTGGATGTCAGAGATACCTGCCGATCATGATAGCCAGGCTCAAAAGACAGCGTCAGGCGGGGATGCCGTTGTTGAGAGCGGCTTCCGTGATGATGACACTACTGAGATTGCGCCTCGTGAAAGACCCCGCCGATCAAAGGCCGGGCCGAATGGATCTGTACAAGAGCTCCCCGTTCCCCAAGTTACAGCGGTCAAAACGGCAAATCTATTTGATGAACCTGCTGTCTATGTATCACCGGCTCGTCGACGGCCTGCGGCCTCACGTACCGTGTCGCACTCACCGATGCCAGGTACAAGTTCTGCACAGCAACCGCCTCCACCTCATACGACGCCCGCATTAAAGGTTCGTCAGACTGTGTCTGCAAGCACATCTGCGATTGCTACTTCAAATGCGCACAAGGTCAAGGGGACGGAGATGTTCAAGCTTGGTCAGTACGCCGAAGCCGAGAAGGCATATTCAGCAGCCTTAGCACCTCTTCCAGCAAACCATCTTCTTGTAATTCCTCTCTACAATAACCGTGCGCTCGCTCGAATCAAGACTGGCGATCATACTAGTGCTGTAGAAGACTGTACATCAGTTCTTTCAATTATCGGATCTGGTTATCATCCCTCACGAGAAGCGAAAGTTACCCGCGAGGAGGAAGGCTCGTCGGTTGACCTTGCGGATGCACTCGTCAAGGCGTATCGGCGTCGCGCCGAAGCCTATGAAGGCCGAGAGAAATGGGAGCTTGCCCAGAAAGATTGGGAAGCAGTTATTGGGTGTGACTGGTCGACGAAGACACGGAGTGATGCGGTGAGCAAAGCATCAAGGTGTCGGAAGATGGTGACGGCGGAGCGAAGTCCTCGTAAGTCATGCGGATTCTAATCGCTTCCTACTTCTCACAATCTCCTTGTAGCCCCGCGGAGGGTGCAGCCTGCTCCGCAACCTGTCACAAGATCTACTAACTCTACTAGAACTTTCGAAGCTGTAGAGAAGCTCCGGCGCGCGAATCAAGCTCAGGAAGAGGAGGAACAGACAAAAGCAGCGCTCAATGATGCGGTTGATGCAAAACTTAATGCATGGAAAGGTGGGAAAGAGGCGAATATCCGTGCCCTTGTAGCGAGTCTCGACACCGTACTCTGGCCTGGTCTCGGGTGGCAGAAGGTCGGTCTGCATGAGCTCGTAACACCTTCACAAGTCAAGATTCGGTACATGAAGGCTATTGCCAAACTTCACCCAGACAAGGTACGTGATGTATTATCTTTGTTTATGGGCATGTAACTGACATTCAATATAGCTCAACTCGATCAATACTACCGTGGAACAACGCATGATCGCGAACGGTGTCTTTGGAACTCTGAATGATGCTTGGATCGTGTTTAACAAATGATTTGTGTGCTGTATGAATCTGTATGAATCAAATTAGGTGAGTTTATACTTTCTGCCATCTTCCCGCGCTGTTCATGCATTCTCATGGTCTCCTTAGTGATGCAAACTGTCAATGGATGTATATAGTATGTTGATCACTTACTTCCTTGGGATATCAGGCCTGATAAGTGTTGCAGGTACAGTTACTTAGCGTGCAATTTACACAAATATAAAGAAATGTCTGTAGACTCCGCCTGTGAGGTGTGATTTTGCTGTGTTGCACCTGTAATTATCAGGACATGGGATTATTGTTTGGATTAAATTTTGACTAAACGAGGATCCTTTCGGCTATGAAGTCCACGCTGGTCGAGTACTTCAACCCGACTGTCCTTTAAGGAAAAATTGTTTTCCCCATCTTTATTCTGCATAGTATTTTCCCCTTAAATCAAACAAATTCAGCATTTGTGCTTGACTGTGGCGATACCTTTCACTCCAACTCCAACTTCAACTGTCTTGACTGTTCGGCTTTGTTTCGAAAAAATGACGCAGCCAATGGTTCGTGAATTTTTCCTGATGCACCTTCCTTAGCTGATTCCTTAACTTCGTTAGGCACATTCCTAAGAGAATACAAACTCGTTGTCGTCGGGAGCGGTGGTGAGTTTGTTCACTGCATCCAGAGAATTTGAAAATTTGTTTGTGCTAATCTATGATCGCGTGATTTTACAATTTTGTGAAAGGCGTTGGTAAATCATCGCTTACTATCCAGTATATTCAAAGTCATTTTCAGGAGGAATATGACCCGACAATCGAAGGTTGGCACCGGACGCGGCGAATCTATGTAAAGGTTCTGAATAGATGCCAGACTCCTACAGAAAACAGGCGCTCATCGACGGGGAAGTCGCCCTGCTTGATGTACTAGACACCGCATGACAGGAGGAGTACAGGTCGGTGTGGCTCATGCTGCCATGCTCGCCGTAATTTCAAGTGTTGAAATAATCCCGCTTATCGCACGACCTGATTCTGCCTGTGGCTTGTAGTGCAATGCGCGAACAATACATGCGCTCTGGGGAGGGTTTCCTACTCGTATATTCAATCACGAGCAGAGCCTCGTTTGATGAGATGGACGGCTTTCAGACGCAGATATTGCGGGTGAAGGACAAGGATCATGTTCCTCTTATACTCGTCGGTAACAAGTCTGACCTATCAGAATTATACAGAAAGGTCGGAGAGAATGGTGCGTCCTTATCTTTCAATAACTGGTGTAGCCGTGCGACGGATTATCATTCTTTGTATTTCGGAACTGGGACTGATTTGTGTCTCGGTTTTCTTCCGGTACTGCTGCAGAGGGAAAACAACTAGCTGCATATTTCCAATGCTCATTCTTCGAGACGTCCGCAAAAAGGCGCATCAACGTGGATGAAGTGTTCGTGCAAATCGTGCGAGAGATACGGCAATACAGTAAGGTTGAACTAGCTCTTTCATCTCGGTTGTGAGATAGGGGTGAACTGATTGTCTGTCCTTGTTTTCAAATTATTCCATCTTAGGTGCGACATGGAGGCTTCCGAGGTGATTCTGATCCCGGGGAGTACGGCTTTGACAATGCAAGGGAGATGTTGCTCAGGCTGCATCATCGCTTGACTTACCTACGGTGTTTAGGATGCGGAGGCTGTGCGACCGAGCTGGCTTCAAGTTCTCACATGACCCCAAAGTACATATATTTCCTTGTTACTGGTTTACTTTATGACCTTCACATACATTGTGTTCTGTCCTTATACCCTTCACGAAGCACTGTATTACAGCTTTTACGTACGTAGACAATTTCTTATGAAAAGGTTGTCTTTTCATTTCCCATGGACCCCGTGCTCTTTGTTTACTTTCGACTTCGACTATCGTTTGCCATGGTCAGGCTCGGGAGATCCAATTATGTCTTTATGGGATCATCTGCTCTCTAAGAGCCTCTGGGAGTCCGCCTAGTGGTTGCACTTTATTGTTTTCGTCTAAAGCAATCTTCCTGCTTTGCGAGCCTTTACCCCAATCACCTGCATTTGGTTCCTATAAAGATAAGTCAAAGACTACTCAATCAAAGACGATGGATCGCGAGCTCAGTTCTTAGCAGCCTCGCGGTGACTGGTTTGGCTTGACATTAGATTACCATGTGAAAAACAAAATACCACCACGGACCACGATGGACCGCGATATAGTATAATACGACCGACTCGCCGAACTCGGCGGATTGGCAGCCTCAAGTTTGCACGCACGGTACCGAGTCCGACTTGGACCGCCAAAATCTGAAAAAATGTTGTCACATCGACATCACTGGTGGATGAATGTTGCTCAATCTGCGACCACGCTATGATATAAGCTTTTAATAGCACTTCCCAGATACCGGGACGAGTTGGGAGGAAAAGACAAGTCGCAACACTGTTCACGTGATCAGACGCGCGACGCGGCTAAGCACGTGTCTCGCCGAAGTTTTATGACGCGATATCTCAAATTTGGAGTCAAAACGCGAGCTGTAGCTGAGATGGAAAACAGCTAGCAGCTCAAATTCAGCGTCCTAACAGCGTGGATGAAATCTTTGACAAAATCATGCGGGAAATGCAGTAAGATTGAAGCATACTTTTTAACACAGGTCGTCAGTACTGCTACAGCAACAGGTTTAAATTGAACGTAGCTTCCAAGGTGGTTTTATTCTCGGCAATAGTAATGCGCGGGAGACAAATTCGCGCTGTTGCTCGGACTAAGTGCTTTATCAATGACTTCTCGCTTTTGAGTGGATCAAGTTCCTTGGTCTTTCTTTGTATGGCTCTTTACGTGTTTATAAAATGAATCCAAGCACTTTCTAATCTTGTCAGACAAAGTGTGTACNAAAAAAATGCGTAGAAATAACGTGTTTGAAGCCACAGTTATCTTTTCACGTTGGCAGATCTTACACGCGGGTCCCCACGGTCCTGCCGCGCTTTCAGCTTTTGCTGACGCTTGCTAGTCTGTTCGACGGGCTCCTCTGCTAATGGTGCTGAGGGCCGTAGGAAACTATAAATCATCGGGCCCACTTTGTACAAGACGTAGCCCGGGATCTTCAATTGCACATATAAGTCAGTAAGATGCATAATTATAAGCCAAAAGTACGCACGGAGATGTATAACCACCAGACATACTCTCCGAGGAGAGCGCTGCCTACTTGGCACGCCCCTTCGTTTGATTAGATAATTTTAAAGCATGATTTGACAGATTTGAGCTTACAAGTGACGTAAAGTATGTCGAAGACCCACTCGATGAAGTACCCGGGGTTCGCAAGATCGATGCTCGCTGGCCTCACAGTTCCCGTCGAGTCCGTCGTGGACTTCCCGGCGTTCGTCAGAAAAGAGTATGCAAATCCCTCTACCACGTACGACACGACCATGAAGAAGTATGCGACTCCAAAGGGAAGGGTAAAGATGCCGCGACGGCGCCACCAGCGGAGGAAGATGGAGAGGACGTTTGCTGTGGCCATGCTGCGATGTAGATTCTGGATAGCCTTTTCATTTTGCGCAGCTGGAGATGTGAGAGTAGTGAGCTAGGGCTTGAGTGAGGGATACTACGAAAGCAGACCTGTTTTCTTTGCAGCTGCGTTGGCCATCGTGAACACCGCACAATAAAGACTACTTAGTACGTCGCAACAGTGATGACGCGAGCAAGCACGTGACTGTAATAAAGACAAAAACAAATGCGAATACGGAAACCACTAATTTTGACACGACAATATTAATGACGGACCCAACTTGCACGGAATGTGCTACAGATGCCAAATATACGAACTCAAATGCGGATGCAGAGAACCAACAAGAATTGTCGAAGCCCTACGATCCACTGGATATATCAACTTTCGAGCCCCCGACGTCTCTGCCCGTCCCGAGCGTGACGGTTGAGTTCTGCGACAAGGTAAGGAAATAGGTCTGCTAAGATATTTCATGTCTACAAAGGAAAATAATCCCACCTCTGTGCCTTAGTGTCGTTGGTGAGCTCCAAAGCGACGCGACTATATGCGATAAACGTTACAGTCTGTCTTGACGAGTACCTCGAACGCAGGCTTCACCGCGCGACGTGGGTATCAACTGAGCTCCTCCTGACGTTCGCACCCCCTGCACTCAAGGGTGTACATCTCGTTCCGCTGAACGCGGAGGAGACTGCAGGCCGGTTTCGTGTCTGGCTTTCAATGGAAAGCGGGCCCGTGCTTGTGTGGGATAGGAAGGTCGAGGGGAAGTTTCCTGAACTGAAGGAGCTGGTGAGTATCGAAGACGTGACCTTTCGCCAACGTTCTGCTTTCTGTTCTTCACAACGGACTAATAGCATGTGTGTATCTAGAAACAACGTGTCCGAGATCGCATCCAACCCGGGAAGTCACTTGGACATTCAGACAAGCAAAAATGATGTCAGTTGAATTATGTAGGTAGCATTAAATAGAAGAGAAGTATTTTGTTTCTACCAGATTCCATTTAAACAGACTCAGGGTGAAGTACAAATGTCGTACTCTACTCATATGTACATATGTAACTTACAATTTAGAATGATTGCAAACGTATTCTCTATTTCTTTTTACATATCTTCGTCTAGCGGACATTTGATTGTTCATTAGCAAACAGAGCGTCTTTGAAGTATCGTGAGTAGGCAGGTCTCTCGAGCGAACGGACAGCGACCTTCTTATCTGTCTCAATGTCGTCTATAAGTGCTTCTAAAGGTAGAGACGGAGCATTAGGCACGGATACTCGTAAGAGTGAAGAAGGTTTTACCTCGACTTGTGTAGTCAAGCTCCGGACGTATATATCCCAATACAAGCACCCGCACTTCATTTCCGTAAAAGTCGTTTTTGTATTCATGAATGATGTGCACCTCCTGGAATCCATAGTCAGAATCAATCATGATTAGGCCAAAGACGAAAAAAAAGCACTTACTGCCGACAGTCGCTCATTTTTGTAGAAGGGGTTCCAACCGAGGCTCATCGCCATTGGGTAAATCTTGCAGTCGTCTGCGCTTAGATTTGATTCAGTGTCGACCGAGCCACGTGGAAGTACTTGTGCAAGGCCGTAGTAGATACCCGTTGTCGTTGCTGCACTCAGGGGGTGTAGAGCCTCCTCAGACAGATTTGCTGTGTGCAGTTAATGTGGTTCACCAGCGTTATAATTCCGCATCCACAGATTACAGGAAGCACAGGATCAAGCAGAGAAAGCCAAGCAGAAGATATGCGCGTTATCATCCGTCAGCTCCCCAATCCCAGGCACTAAGGAAAGAAAGCAGCAGCAGACACACCGGTCGGGCAGCCCAGATCCTTCCCGCCGCGCCTAAATCCCTTCTGCACAGTGCCGCGAAGTGCTATAGGGAAAGGTGCTGAGGGCGCGTCCGCTGGACCCGCGACCAACGGGCGAGCTGCACGGAAGGCTTCGGTGCTTACGGCAGGAGCGCCTGCAAGTTCTGTTGCGGGGGCTGGCGAGTTCGATGAAAGCACTATAGATAGAAGTTGCTGGGCATCCATTGAGGATGAAAAGAGAGAAAGTGGGAGGGAAGGCACTGTCCCGAATAGGAAACACTCGGTAGCGCGTCAGGCGTCAGGTCTACAAGTAGAAACTTGGAACTCACCAACAGCAAAAAGGCAGCCACAATGGCGCAGTCCTCGCCATACTACGAAAAGCCAAATGACAGCCCCGACAGGTCTACTGGCTATAACTCTCAGCAGCCTCAACAGCAGAGAGGAAACCACCAACGCCAGCGATCGCAGAAAACCACGACGAAGTCGCGGGACTGGGACTCTGAGCTGGGTGAATCAGGGTCGGGGTCGATGCTGCTGAGACCGGATGCTTCTTTCGTCTCTCCTAGTGTCGCGTCCGCGGCGATGAGGCGGTTTCTCGCTGCGCGAGTCGCTGAAGAGGGGTTTGAACGTGCGGAAAGCGTGGCGCTGCAGAGGCTAGAGGTTGACGTCGTCGCATGTAAGTCACGCTTGGTCTTACTTGTCTCTCAATGAATGACATGTCATTCGAATATGCCTTTGATTATTTGCTTTACTTTCACAGTTGTTGAACAGATCTTTGCACGCGCAAAAGCATACGCAGACATCGCGAGCCGCGCGGGGCCATGTGCGGTAGACGTACTTGCTGCAGCAGAGGAGTACGATCTTAATGTGAAGGAGCTTGCGAAAGAGAGCAGCGGGGATAGAAGGCGTGCACGCAAGCGGAAAAAGAATGGTGTGTCTTGATTATTTTAGCTTTCTTTTTCACGCTTCATGCATTTGCAAGAGCATTTGGCTAACCATTGGAGTTAGGTGAGCCAGAGTTGGACCGAGGGCTTGCACTGGTTCCGCCTACGCGACGTTCTGCATCTCCAGAGTTGCTACCGTCAGATGACGAGAATACACCGTCCGTTGTGCCGCAGACGCTGTGGTCTCTTCCCTCGCACTTCCCTCCACTCCCACCAAAACACACATACTTACGGACACCCGTGAGTAGGCCGTTCTATTTATTCAGTCCCCCTTCTACCAGCTCTCGTTTTGCTAGTCCGCTCGACGCAAGTATCTGACATGCATGATATTATTCCCGGCTCAGGTACCTCCGCCGAAGAAGCAGGCTCTGCCGTCACTAGAAAAGAAGCTAGAGAACGCGGCGTTAGTTCAAGAGTCGCTGCGCAGCCTGCTGCTAGCGACGGAGGTGGATGTGGACACAAATGATGGGGAATTATTTGGCGGTGTCGTAAATTGGGAGGCAACACGACATCCCCGGAAAAAGTGGAAGATAGGGAGTTAAAGAGATGATGCATTAAGCGAGTTCCATTCCTCTCGGGAGTCTCGGCATATTTGAATTGAAGTGTACATATGTACTTATGAGTTCCTATGGCTCTTACGTGCCGAAACTTACCTTGCAGTGCCCGGTTTGTGTCGACGTTTCGTTTCGTTTGAGCAAATGACGATGGGAGTATTCACAGCAAGCGAGATGGTCCCATGGATTGGAACTGCCACGCCTGTTCGGAGGCCAATCATGGCCGGGACCTAAGATGCCTGGACGCTGAGAAGAGTCTTGAGCGCAGTGCAGGAATCTGAGAGCGAGGCATCATCTGCGAGCGATGATTGGGGAGGACGTGAGTCGGTTGTCGTGACCGCGTGACCGCATGCGAACCTAGTCACCCGAGCCAATCACGCCCGTCCAATTTGAGTGTGTGACCAATGTTATGTCAGCTTATGTCACCAGTGCCAGAAAATCCCTTAAGAGAACTTGATAATCCTTTCGCTCTCTCGCTCTTCATTGCTCGTCCCCTCGCCATGCACTTCGAGAAGCTCTCCAACATCGCCCGCTTCAAGGCGTCGTGCCCCTTCTTGGCTCGCACAAAGTCCTCCACTCTTCGCACCCTATGCACCTCGGCGTCATCTCGCTACCCAACGCTCTCCCAGCTCTCCGAGCGTGCCATGGGGTGCCCCGTCATGGGTCCCGCACTGGCCACTCGCTCCAGCCAGCTCRCTGCCCAGCAAAAGGCCGGATATGCGTCTGTCGCAGGTTCCTCTGACATCCAGGGCATGCATGCCCGCGAGGGTATTTTCCCTGCTGCCCACCCTGCTGTGCCTGGCAACGCCGCTGGCATCGAAAAATGCCCACATGCTGCCGCCGCACGTCGCGCTGCTGAGATATCCGCTGCTCTCGCAGCAGCGAAAGAGCAGAAGGCTGCTGCCGCTGCCGCTGCGGAGAAGAAGGCCAAACTCCACGTCCAAGGCCCCGAAGGCACTTCCTTCAGCTACGAAGCCTTCTATACGGATGAGCTCGAGAAGAAGCACAAGGACAAGAGTTATAGGTACTTCAACAACATCAACCGTCTGGCTGCCAAATTCCCTGTCGCCCATACTGGCTCAGTCGAGGAGGAGGTCACCGTCTGGTGTGCCAATGATTACCTCGGCATGGGCAAAAACCCGGTTGTCCTTGACACTATGCAGTAAGTATAAAAATATATTCATTTCCGCCTAAAACTCAATTGGCACTTTTAGCCGCACCCTTGATAAATATGGCCATGGTGCTGGCGGTACCCGCAATATCGCCGGAAACGGCTCGATGCACCTTGCTCTTGAGGAGGAGGTCGCAACGTTGCACCGCAAGCCGGCTGCGCTGGTTTTCTCGTCTTGCTACGTTGCGAATGATGCTACACTCTCTACGCTCGGCTCTAAACTGCCGGGTTGCGTCTTTTTCTCCGACAATATGAATCATGCGTCCATGATTCAGGGCATGCGTCACTCTGGTGCGAAGCGTGAGATCTTTAACCACAACGACCTTCAGGACCTTGAGATGAAGCTTGCGAAGTACCCGAAGGAAACACCGAAAATCATTGCATTCGAAAGTGTCTATTCTATGTGCGGCAGTATCGGCCCTATTGCGGAGATATGTGATTTGGCGAAGCAGTATGGGGCTTTGACCTTCTTGGACGAGGTTAGTAGCATTATCTCCGCTTCTCTCGGTGTAATGGACTGCCGTTGACTGGTTGCCCTTTTCTTTAGGTTCATGCAGTTGGAATGTATGGACCCCGCGGTGCTGGCGTCGCCGAACATCTCGACTGGGACGCTCACGTGCGCGCAGGCAACTCGCCTGATGCCGTCCCAGGCAGCGTCATGGATCGTGTTGACATCATTACTGGTACTCTTGGCAAGGCTTACGGCGCGGTTGGCGGATATATTGCTGGTTCTACTGACTTTGTTGATACGATTCGCTCTTACGCACCTGGTTTTATCTTTACAACATCCCTTCCCCCTGCGACCATCGCTGGCGCTCAAGCGAGCGTTGCTTACCAGAAAGAGCACCTTGGTGATCGCCGTCTCCAGCAAATTAACACTCGGACGCTCAAGGCCCGTCTCGCTGAACGTGATATCCCTGTTGTTCCAGGTCCTTCGCACATTGTTCCCGTGCTTGTCGGTGATGCTGCTCAAGCTAAGGCTGCGTCTGACATGCTCCTTTCGGAACACAGTATTTATGTACAGAGCATTAACTATCCAACTGTTGCACGTGGTGAAGAACGTCTGCGTATCACACCTTCGCCAGGTCACACCGCCGAGCAAACTACTCGACTCGTGGCCGCGGTGGACTCCGTATTCACTCGTCTTAATATTCGTCGCTATGAGGACTGGGTCGCTGTCGGTGGACGCGCGGGCGTCGCCATCCCAGGTGCGCAGCCTGTCACGCCGATTTGGAACGACATGCAGCTCGGCTTGGCAGATGGCACCGCTCCGGTTCAGCTGAAGCATGGCGAGACGACGCCCATCAATGTTCGTGCTGGGCGCATTTCGGTAGCGCGCTTTGATGCGCTGCTTGGGACGGTGCAGAAGCCTGTGTATCACACCACGCCTGGCTCGGCGACAGCGAACGCGTTGTTCCACCCGACTGCGCTTGGAGGTCGCACAAAACAGCATGTTGCGCCTGCGATCTCGGCAGCCGCGTGAGACGTTGCATCGGTAGGTGATGAAATTGATTTGGTACAGACAGCTTGCGGTATATCGTTTGTAATCGCCTGCTATCTTTTCATTAAGTACCTATTGTTGCTGAATCTGTTGATTCATTGTCAAAAATTAATTGTGCAGACAATTGCTGATGCCGGTTGTCATAATGTTCCTTTGAAAAGCGATGAGATAGTCTATGAGAGTCAGGACACTTAAAATTGCAGTCAATTTGAGACATAAGAAAAGGGGAACGAGATGCTTGGCTGGCACGGTATTATTAAGTGTAGTAGTCGGCCAAACAAATTCCACATAAAAATTTTTTGTTTCTCGACGATAGTAAGTACATAATCTCAACAAGCTTCGGACAGACTTTATAGATCCAGCAGGATCGTAAGGCATCCTAATATTGGAAGAGAATGGACATACGTAATGCACAGATTNAAAAAAATGCCAGTAACACTTTTCAGTCCTGAACCGAACCACTCGAGCTAACCGACATCGATGAATCCGACGATCTGCTTCGGCTGCGCTCTCGTCCACGGGGCATAGGAGATCGAGAGCGCGATACGCTCGTACTCGCAGCACGCTTCCAGCCTCGCGGGCTGTGAGGGGCGGGAGAGCGCGAGCGTGATCGGGGAGAACGGG